>UZAN01043135.1:0-15312 GCA_900618425.1 Echinostoma caproni
CAGGGAAAAGCTCTTGCCCTAATTTTTTCTCGTTTAATAAAGTGCAGAATTTCTCATACTGTATTTTTATTTTTGTTTACAATTATTTTACCTATCCACTGTAAATCTCGTAAACTGCTGAAATTCACCTTTTGGGTGCATGAAGCTTTTCTTGACTTGACTTGACTTGACTAGGCCTTTAGTTCTCCTCTCCCGTAGGAGTGAAATTTGCTACGAGTATTATGCAGGCTTTTTGATTGTTTCCCCCATAAATGTGAGGGATACTGGTCGGAACACGATTGCGTAGAAACTCACAACAAATGAAGATTTTTAGGCAAAACCTGGGATTGCAGAAAAAGGTGGATTCGGATCTTTAAATCTTTTACAAAATGAACTGATCAGATCTAAACTAAATGACTTACAACACACAGTACACCATATCTTGTTTAGGCTCCAAGCGTTTGTGCCTTCATTGATATGGTAATCTATCGATCTATAATATTTGTTCGTCTGTAGTGCTTGTTTGGATTTCGAGAAATAGATCACCAACTATGAAGAAAATCCCCGTGGCCTCTCCGCGCGTTTATACAAGGGAGGGTTTTGCAAACAGCTCTCGCCTGCTTGGCTAATTGAAATTATTTTCTTCAACCGTGAGAAGTATATGTAAACGCGGGGCAATGGACTGTCAGCAGACTACATATGGACGGATGAAGTCCATACCGCATTTGTTCATTGAAATCACAAGCACGACTATCTGTGCCAATTATTGGACGCAACGAGAGATCGCACTACATCAACTGGAGCGGCACGCTGAGAAAATACACTGATAAGCTCAGGTCAGGACGAGCGACGTGGTCTATAAAAAACGGTCAATTATGAAACAAGCCTTATTTTTTGCACACAATGAGTTGCGTTTTTCAACAACGTTTTTTGAAGAAAGACATTATCTAACAGTATTTGGAAGCGGACGTGTTTGTGTGCATTGAATATGAGAACTTCATTTTCTACCGAGACCAACTTCAAAAGTTTCAAATCGCTACTGTTATTTGGAGATACCTTTCGATACCTTTCGAAGTATGTATGTGGATTACATAGTATTCTCTTGCCCCTTCATTCTTTTGATAATAATAATAATAATAATGATAATCTTCAATAATATAAGCAATAGCCTTTAACATTCGGTTTTTCCTATGGTATTTTTGTCCTTCTATCAGTAACAGTGGTGAATATTGAGAGCCGCACTTGTGACATGTGATTCAGCATATGCATATGATTTGTCAAATTGTGGAAAATCACAATCGATCTTCTCAAATGAGTTTCATTCTGGTTTGTGCGGAGCGATTGGGGAAGACATTTTCGTGTTTGTTGACCGAAAAGAAGCGGAACATGGAGAAAGTGGCACAGATTTCTTGATAGATGTAACACATGAAAACCCTCCAGTTATTTAATTTCACCCTTTGTTGGAGTTATCGAATTGACCGGAAAACATTTTTGTTCATCCATAGAAACTCATTTCGCGTATGATCATGATAAAAAAAGTAAGGCGGAAGTTCCTGGTATACATAATGTATTTCAGTACACAATTTGATAAAGTTCTTATTCTTCAGTAGGCATTACTATTGTTCTCATTTTGCAATCATCGGAATGAAAAACTAAAACTGGATATCATCATTGTACAATATATGCAACTACCACACGACACTAAGAAATTGGGATACCAAGTACGAAGACGGCGGTCCGGTGGGTTCTCAACGGTTGCCGATCCTACGAAGCACACCAAAATCAGGGGGGGGGGCACTCGATCTTTACTATGTGGTTTAGTTAATTCACGAAGTACATTTTTGATCCAGGGAAACCGCACAAAATGCTCAAAAAATGTTTTATGTCAACAGGCATGTCAATTTTATAAAAAAACTAAAATATATGATAAAAGAACATTGGAGGGAAGTGGCTATGATTCGGACGTGGCGCTTCTCCGGTTCCAGCACTTGTTTCTGAAATACTGTGAGAGTTCCATGGGATTTCTCGAGTCAGCATTATTAACCGGTTCTTTGCGATGTGTTTCTCTCCTGGTAATTTAGCAATGAAGAGAAGGCGTTTCACTTTTCTACAAAGCTGCAGCTCGTTAAGAAAAAGAAAGAGACTAGAGGTTACCCAATTATGTTTTATCATGTGGTGTACATACTGAACAGCGAGAGTGGTATCTTTAGAGAAAAGCGTTCACTCTGAAGGAGCGGGATAATTTACGTTGGTATTTAATTTATATTCAGATCTTAGTAAGTGCGGTATTAGGCAGTATAACGCTAAATGAAACTTAGTAACTTGTGGTGCCCTTTGCGTGGTTGGTTTGTATCTGTTGTGAATATAATTAGTTGCAACAGCGACTACTGCTAGACTGGAGCGCTTAATTTCACCGTTAATCTGGATGAAGATAGTTGGAACGCGACAAATTCCTAACCCACAAGTCATAAATCACTTTTGCAAAACATCAGAAATATATTGGCTATTGTGTTGTAGGAAAATTTCTAATGCAAGATTAATGGCAAGGTATCATTTTGTAAGATGGAATTCATACAAATCAGGCTGCAGATTAGTGCTGCGGTTTCTGTGTGGAGACGAGCCTGAATAAAACAATTCGGAACATATTCGGGACTTACACACGGTGTTCATCACGCTGACGGTGCTCTTCATCACCACTTATGTTGTCTTTAAACCCGTCACATCCATCCAAATGCTTCAAAACAAAATCTAATGGACTAAAGTGTGTATATGAATGCTTTTTAAGGAGTAACAAGTGTGACTAGTCTGGAACCGAAGGAAAAATCATTTTCTTTGAACTAAGGAGAATATTAGATAGCAGCGTATCCAACAAAAGAAACAGTAGAAACAGTCACACATATTTGAGTGATGTTTGTCTGTTTGCATAAAAGTAATCTGCTAACTTTTATGTAAATGGCTTTGGACCAAGAACTGTGATGGGTCAGAGTAACAAGTTGTTTAACAGAAACAGGTTCGGAAACGCTTTGACAAAGAGGACAAGATATGAGAAATGATTCATTAACGTACGATGATGGAAGCCAGTTTCAGGACTGAGGGGTAGAACATCAGCACACTTGCTGATGTTGAGCACGAGAGAGCGGGACTAGCACCCGTCACAAAGCTCATTAGAGCTGCCTTGAACTAGGAGATGGACAAGCAATCAGTAAATCATCTACCTACTCAAAGGAGAGAAAAACCAGTTTTGATGAATGCGCAAACAAAAAGGAATGGGGACAGAAGAACACCCTAAAAACATTAGAATCAATACTCAAGTCACAGAACACTCCGTCATCATATGAGGTACACTCTTACCTGTGGAGGTAAGAACGCATTAGGGCCTTCAAAATATCTTGGGTCAAACTCAGAAATAAGTTGAAAGAGTTTTCTTGGTTTAAATCATGACTGAGAAGATTCAAACAATATACCGGACTGCACGATACCAACAATAGCATCAGGCATCAGGTATGGGCTGGTCTTGTAGTAAAATCGAAAGCAATCAGGGCTGTTGCATAAGTAACCGTTCGAATTGGCAAAACATTAATAAAACCGACTTGCAAAATGGGATGCGGGCAGATGAATGACACACTGGAGCTTAATTTTAGGATGACTGGTCGTATGCGCACCTACAGTGACGTGGTGTGCAACAAATAATGTCAGAATGAATATGCGTTGATGGGACGATATGCATGTGGTGCACAGTAGTCGGGAAAGATGTAAAACAAGAAAAAAATATCAGTCACTGGTTTAGAATGACGAACTGAGAAACAAAGAAGGGAGAATAGGGAAGAGGATTGGGGGAATTCACATAATTCCATTTATGGGTAAATTGGCACTCTATGTCGTGTCTGGGCCAGTGCAGCTGGAGGGTTTCGCAAACTAATTTTATGAACTTAGCGTTGGTTGCAAGACATTCATTGCTACCGTTTCTGCTACTGCAGGATGGCGTTATCAGGGGCTTTAGAATGGTTTGGGGATAGACGACCTTGGACGCATCTGGTGTCCGGTTTCCACAATATACGTCGTGATTGCACTCAAAATGGTCCTTGTGGTTCCCGTTTTTATTCAAGTTGCTTTATGCTCCTGACTTCCGGATCGTTCCGTCTGTTTAGCTCAACATGGCGAACACGAGGCAGCAAAAGAACAGGTTAACATCGAGGAAGTGAAAATCAGCAGTTTATCTTTAACATTCCATGATAACATGGATTCGTTGATGAAATGTGTTATTACATGAGTCGCAGGAAACGTTCGAGCGATCCTATTATAAAGGCGTCTTGTTAGCAAACCGCATTTGTAATCACCTTCGAGAAAAAGACGTACGCAAATGTTTCGTCTGAATAACCGTAATCACTGCTGATCTGTTTTTTCCACATAAACGTTTGAATGATTCTATCGGGATAAATGTTGTTCATTGTTTTCTACCTTAGCTGGTTCAAATCTGACTCCATGTTTTCCACTGAAGATATATCACTGATGCGAGTAGCTAGGGATTACGGGGGTATCCTTGAAGCCTCAAAGGTACAAAACTGGTTAATTGAGTGTACTGACCCGTCCATGTGAACTTTCTGCAAACTGTTCTACTAATCTTTCCATCCGACCGCTACTAGTTTCCCAGCACGTGCATTCACCATACAGAGCTGAAGCAAATCAACGCAATAAGCTATGCCTCCCAGAAATCCGTTCAAAGTAAAGAGAGCTTTGTCCGGAAAAACTGGATCTAATTCACCATGGGTTGAAAAAAGAAGGCCAGTGGAAGCTGATTACGGGTGCAGCACAAACCTGAATAATACCAAGTTGTTTGACGTTGGAACTGGTGTACAGGAGCTGTTTCGGGCAAACCGTATCTTATCCCTGTTTTTTTACTGAATGAATTCTTCAGGTATATTTCATTCAGGCATTCCAATTTGTTTCTAATGAGATCGAATAGTCTGTTTTCAAGTTATCCCCTATGACAGTCATAAACGGGATTTTGTCGACACGAGTAAGCCGCTAAGAGAGGGAAGAGGAAAGCTACTGCGTTTCACAATGAAACATGAACAGGAGGTGTGGCTTTTATTTTTCATTTGGAACGCACAGAGAAATATGAACGCTGAAACGTTTTGTGGGTGAATGCAATTGACAAACAGATGAGCAAATGAACGGAGAATGAGCGCAAACAGGAAAATGAATTTTTGTTTTTGAAAATATAGATGGAAATCGGGATAGACTTCGGGGTTCACCAAAACGTGAAGTAACTAATCCGCCTATGGAGAAACAAAAGCGATTTATTGACTTGTAAATAGTTGAAACGGTTCTCGGAATATCTGAGAAAGGCAACTATAGAAAGTGTACTTGATTTCATTTATTATAATATATATTTTGTATGGAAAAGGAAGGAGATAGATAAGAAGAAAAGCTCTATTCTGCTGCGTTAAACTTGTTAGGTTTCACGGGTAGAGCAAAACCTTTATTGTTATTATAAATTCAACCGAAGACCAAACACTCATTACACCAGAATGAATATGATAACGATATGCAATTCAGTTATATGTATTGCAACGGGTTTCATTTAGGGGAGCATTCTATGGCAAGTCACACCACTAATCTAGGACTGATTCCCCTGTTGGGAATATCCAAAGCTAACTAACCTCGGCCGAGATTTTTATTATAACTACATGAAGAAGCTCATCAACTAGGAGATGAGTGTAAAACGTTAAAACCTCAAGAGTTGTGCGCCCGTGAAACCTTGGTATTAGCCTCACATTCTACTGGTTAGGTCCCACTTTCGCTACCGAGTTAAATCGATCGATGATTATACTGACAAGAGTTTTGGACAACTCTACAGTTATGTCAAACTTTTTACTTTACTTTTTCGCTCCCTCTCTCATATATACATATATATTTATGATGGGATTTATTGTATCAGTCAGACAACTCACCTACTGCATCCTTCACTTGGTTCACTTTGGAGAAACTTACTAGGTGATCGCATTGACCACCAAATAATTTCAATTTGTGATAGACAGCGTCCTATTAGGCACTTTTAACCAATGGAGCTCAGCGTGTTGTGCAATTAGTTACTTCCGGTTGCTGTCTGCACCCGAGGGCCGGAAGTTTGTGGTGGGGCAAGTAATCTGGTTGATTTCTATGCAGAATCAAATAGATTTCGATCAGTCACCTCGTTTCTGATACCAGATGAAATAAATCGCACGTTTGTCTTCTTTTTATGATTAAAATTGACCTCAAGGCATGATAGTATCGTTTCTTCTCTGAAGATCTGAATAAACTTAGGAATACCTGAGAGATTAAATACTAAACCATGTCACTAAGGTGGCCAGAAGGATGGAGTCGTTGTATGTACATAAATAGACATAAATCTAACAAAAAGTAGATAAAACGTGAGTGATGGCGTGATAATCTCCCTACAAGTGAATACATTGGTCTAAATAATGCGATAAAACAACATTATCACTAGTTCGACTCGAACCAACATAATGCTATGTATATAGGTAAGTTCATTTTCATTGCGAACATATATTCTGGCAATTAATTGTTGTAATCAAAATTACAGATCGATATTTGAATTGCGGTTTGTCGAATGTTAGGGGTGTCCATACACTGAGCATAGCCTGTGAAACTGCACTGGTTAACCAACAAAGACGGTAACTGTATTTGTGAACGCTCAGGTTGTATGCACAAGATAAGCGTATTGCGAAACCGCAAAACTGTCAGTTTTGCAATTCCGTGCTTTGCTGATCAACTGTTACTNTTAGGGTCAGCCTTGTAGATTTAACGGTTGATTCATCAGCCTGTCAGTGCAAGATACATACTGGATCACGAATACCGAATGACTATTTAGTCAGTCATAATTCTATCTCAAAATAAGGTTATCTGAAATTGTGCCACGTACTATCCATGAAATTTCGGCAACACAGAATGCTGCTACCATGTATCTCCAGACCTCGAGCATCCACGGATGTCAGAATTGTGTCGGTGAACGAGACTGAGTAGATCACAAATAACTGTGCCAAATGTAACAGATAACTGAGCGCATTAAAACAAAGTCTCGGTGGTTACTTTTAATGCTAGTTGTAATTGTCACTGGTTAGACTTAACTCAACCGCGTAACGCAAATCTTTTTCTTCACATAACATTTTCTTTACCCCCCCCCGCCATTTTAAGCAAATATTTGCGACCACTATTTCGTAAAACGGTGAAATTTGTTGCTTCCATGTGTTATGGAATCACTACAATTAATTCGTATACATATTTCAACTTTGACTTGGGAACATGAACTATCTTCTGGATGATGCATTCAAAGCCATTAAAAGTGCTTTTGATGCGTCTGGTTGATGAAAAATTGACTACCACAGTTTAAAAGGTGGTCAGAATGAAATACATTCATATAACCAGTGTCCACAACGATGTCTTCTGATATGATAACACAAGCTTTATGTGAAGAGTGGTTCGTGAACGAAGATCATACAGCTCATGAAACCAAATTAGGAACTAGATTCTTTCAGTCGCGGTAACAAAAGGATGCATCACGATCGAAGACCAGTTGAGTTAGAAAAACGAGAAGCGAGGGACTCCGGAATAAGTATGGATAAAACTGCCAAAAGAATTTAATCAACAAGAGACGTAATCAAAAAATGTTTGAAGGCAAAAACAGTCATATATCTGTATAGAGGACGAATTATGAAATTAAAAGGGAAATGCTTAGAGATAAAGAGGTGGCTTACATCTGCTGCATTCAGTAAAAAGCAAATGCATGTGATTAAATATAAGCAATCGCTTTTCACAGCAGAGCAGTGTATCTGGTATATAGACGAATTTCTTCATGCAAGAAATTACATCAGATTCTATGCGGGATGGAAGAACGTGATGACATGATGACAATAGTTCACAGTCTGGATGTCTCCAGTGGATTGGAATGCCTTTATCATACCATGCGGAGAACTGAGACAAACATAAACAACCGATGTTTCGGTGGTGGCTCAGTGGTTGTTCGAGGTGTTACATTCTCAGATTGCAAAACAAGACCGATAGTTCTTTAAGAAAAGCAAAAATTGACTAGTATATCACAAATTTGAATAGTTTTGCTAAAAGATCAACGGGAGACCAGGCTTTACCAGAAACACTACTGATGTCGAAATAATGTATTCATTGTAACGGATTCCTAAAAGTTTTTAATTGGTCCACTCACAGCATTTTTTGAAATCCTCTGGAGCTGCTTCGGATAAGGTGGTGTGGTAAATCAATTTAAGAGGAGCAATCTAAAGTGCCGTCTACCAAATAGTATCTGGTCCCTTACTTAATTGGAAGCATAGTTTCCCCGTAACGAATTTTAATGAAAAAACCAAAAACAGAGGTTTGCGCAATGCAGCCTGGATCATTTCGCTGCATCTTTACACGGGCATAATATACAGTCAGTGAATAACAGAATCATAGGCGGAGAAAGACTACGGTCAAAATTACTTACCAAACACATTTCTTACCAAGGTAGCCCCAGAGTGATAAGTCATTCACGCTGTTCACGCAGTTTGGGATGGTAATTTTGAATGGCTAGTGCCTCGGCGTATCTCATAACCTTGGTGGTATTTGTGTTGTAGAGGATTCTGAACGCGTCGCGAAATGTCGAAAATTGTAAATCAGGACGATCCGAATTGTTAATGTCAGTATACCTGAATGCTAATTTCTTATATGGACCAAAGATTGTTTTATTTGGCCATAAGGTGGTTGGGAGTCATTTCGGTCAGCGGTAATATAACAGCATTTCGCTTCCTTCAGGCAAATTATCTGGGACAAAACAGACCCCACTCGATCCAAGCATCAATCTCTGTACCAGCCGAATGCAGTGATGTGAGAACACATACACACACCGATTTCCACGGTCCAATGCGGATCGTTTGTGATAAAGTGCATGGGAACGGGTATGCGCTAGCAGCAATTTTTGCACTATGCTACCTGAATAAAGCATCCATGACAGGCAATAATAAAGAAGTCGCGTAATGTCACATGTCGGCGGTTGAGGGAAATGATGACATTCCGTTTGTCCCGTATGCGTTTGTTTGTATAACAGTGTTTGCTTTGTCAACAGGAAGGAGACTGGTTATCCACAAAATGGGCAAGGCTATCTTCAATGCTCGATGAATTCCAGTGATCCGTGAATTGAATCCTGACTGGCATTGCTGAATACAATCAGAATTGTCGCAAATTTCCAAAGACAAAATATTCATTTTAGCGATTCTCTGTCGAAGCGAATTTGAAAAACATTATCTCCATTAGGTTGACGCGAATACCTATAGAATCATTACAATAATTTTATTAGAGATACTTCTAGGAAGAAAACAATAATATTTATACCATATTGGAAGGAAAAATTTCAAAATAGACCAATAAGGAAGTATAAGATACACGCAACTGATGAGTGGTAAAGAACACGAAGCTGATCACTTGGTTCTGAGGAATTTCGTTCAAATTGTTGTTTGGCAGGTTTGAAGTTTGTATACCGATAGTGAAAAGTTCAGTAGCCTCGGTGGGATTCGAACCCACGCATGGACGCCGCCTACGCTTTTACACACATGCTCTACCAGCTGAGCTACGAGGCCACACCGATAGCATTGATCTTTTCCCATTCGATCTATCAGTTTGTAGAGGAATCACCACAAACGAACTTGTTCGCTACTGTATATTCTTCTTTAAATGTGCAAGGATGGCTTTTCTGGATGGCTAGGCTCATTTATCCGCGTGTGTAAAGCAATTGCACCACATGGACGTGGATGTATTTTCCTTAATTGGACGGTTTTTAGTTCAGATCATTTGAATTAAGAAATGGACAGCGAAAAGCAGTTTGAAGCAGTTATGAACAGGAGGAACACAAGTAGAACCATCGCTTTTTATCGCACTATCACTTGGTTCATTGAAACGGGAATCCCAGATGAGTACAATTTTGTACCTCTCCTAGGCACGTACAGAAGAGTGACCACTCCAGTGGTTTACTGTGAACAATTGAGTTCCATCTCACCAACAGGCGGTAACGGACAATCAGTGCTGGTGTTCATAGATGTGTCTGATTATCGCTTGGTTAGGCATCTAACCGTCAAACTCATACATCGGATGGCACTACGTTGAGGTGAGCCGATGGTTTCTGTATTCCATTTCGCCTGTTCGCCCAGCTCGTCGCAAGTTGTTTGCAAACGTTTCGTCATCAGTGCTTGTGAAGTGGCCACTTCACAAGCACTGATGATGTCACCTCGGCGTGTGATGAAACGTTTGCAAACAAATTGCCAAACTCGGCGAACAGACGAAATGGAATTTAGTTCACCCGAGCTACCGGAACCAATTTTCAACATTTTGTCAACAGATAGTTTCTGTCGCAAGATATACTATGAAAGCTCTTTTGTCCGCCGATGGGAATAAGGCAATGTATTGCGAGTTGCATGTGAAACAAACGACGGTCACCCTCCATCAGCAACGATACACTGCTGGTGTATTGCAATAATTATTTGAATTGGCAATGGATAGCATGTTCCGCAGCCAAACTTATACAGGGGAATGAAGCAGAATTGCTTAGCTGGGTTGAACACTTTCAGCAGCAAGTGAATAGCATAAACAGGCAGCGCGATCACGAAGCGGTAGCAGGAAGCTAAGAACCATGCACGAAAGACTGTGACCCATAGTTTATGGATAAAATCGCCTCGGTGGAGAGTAGACTGTGGGATATCTCTTTTCAGTTGCCCGTGTCCAAAAGAGGTGATAATGCCGTATGGGTAAACTACCCAGACATCAAACTGAACGGTGAAACTGCTCCTATTTAATCGCATAGCAGCAGCGAGAGACTCGAACATTCGCTCGGATCAAGATGAATTCCGCAGTGGCTGGGCCTGCAGTGATCAGATATGTACCCTCCGACAGATGATGGAATACCGCAACAGGTGCTAACAGTCAACCAGAGCACACTTCATCAACTTCCGCCTCTGACTCCGTCTACCGAAATCCGCAGTGGAACACAATGGAAACCGATAGCGTGCTTGAGAAACTTATAAAATCCTTAAAGTTTCAGCAATTGCAAAAGCTACCCAGAGGTCGTATCTATGAAGAAGAGTTTTTGAAGGAGTTTTCTACTGTCTCCAGTACTTATCATCTACTGCATTAAGTGGCCGGCAAACCATACCATCGACGATTACCAAGGGTGTGAATTGGACTGCATAACTGGATGCCATATCTGAAGTTTACAACCTACTTATTCGCAGAGGTACTCCAGATAACCTACAACCGCTCCTCGACCGCTTTACTTCTTTTCAAGGACATTGGGTATGTAAATTAATACCTCCAACACCGCTGCAATCCCGGAACACTACCAGTTTCAACCCAGTAGATTCCCCCAATCTACCAGTTACCTCCACTCCACCGTCTAGCCTAATACCCAAGATAGAAATGAATCCATATGAGCGACGATATTTCTTAGAAAACTTTTCTACAATTCCACCGAACTTGATGTTAGACCCTTGAGATGTCCATGCAAAAAGCCCTTTTGGAATCTACATCGTTTTTGTATTACATTCGTCCAAATCGAATTTCTTTCCTTTGCTCGTGTCTAGTCACTGAGCAAACGATACACCCAGCGCTTGATCTTTTATTGCATTGTTCACTTGGTATGTAGTTCTGACACTTCGTGTGACAAAATACACTTTTGTCTGTACGTTGTTTTGGTTGATCTCAGCCGACCGCTCGTCTACTCCCGCCTCATCACTACCCCGTATTATTGGGATATCTGTCCGCTAGCCACCCTACCCGTTGCTTCCCACCATCTGTTTGATGTTGGAATTGTTTACTGCCAACAGTTTCTCTTGTTATTCATCTATGATGCATTGCACCACAGGCAAATCAGTCCGGATCTGTCTTCCGACATTCCCTTGGTGTCGGTGTTTCCTTAGTTTCTATTTAAACAAATAAGGATAAGTTTTGGTTCATTGCATTGCTCAGACCTACATCGAATCCTCTTTCCTTATGGCTCCTCCGTTCTTCAATCATTTCTTGACCTGCAGTTTACGCCAGTTGGGCTATCTCTCGAACGCTCTGAATCCGTGGTTATCCCGTTTCGTGCTATCAGTCCCTTGCTTGAGTGGTTGATACGAACGACTTCGACTAACTGATGAAATATGCTATTTGAACCGCTCTATTATTTACTTGGGTATAATTAGAGAACCTCATTGAAACCGAATCCAGTTGGTTGTATTTGTTTGGCTTACTTTTGGATTCTGCGCTTACCTTCATAAGCCGAATCGGGCTAGTCATACCCAACCAAAATTAGGTGCCACGGTGCCAGTCTACGGAGCTGAAATGAGTCCTGTTTTGAAATAGGGCTGTTAAAGGGGGCCAATAAGAGTGTTAGACCTCTAAAGACTCGATGTTACTGCATCACATCACAGAGACGAGGTGATGCTATCGATCATTCAACGAGGAAGTTGATCAGTGCCTCAGCGATACCGCCGTCTCTAGTTGTCGGGCTATGTTCTCTATCGTTCCTCTACGGAGTTATCGAGATGAACCGTATTCCCCACACCGTGTTTAGGACGACATTATTTATTTAGTATTTAATCGAAAACCTCGATCATCACAACACAAGAAGATATGCAACATCTGAGTCTGAAAGCCTTGTATGGCTTCCCGACGGTGGTGACCCGGTGGTAAAATCACAGTATTATCAGCCCGGAGGACGAGTGTTCGAACCCCATCACCTCCACCTGACTTCCCCATTGTGTGTTGAATGGCAGCCCTTTGATTGGATGCTTCCCCCTTGCTAAAATTTCGATCATTGTCTATTCAATGAAAGGAAGTAAGACTGAAAGAGAAAAAAAACGAAATGAAAAGTGCTTTTTATTCCATACTAACCTTGTCCTGAAGGCCGCACGTGGGTAACCGTCGCTAGAGATATCAAAGTAGCTGAATCATCCTCACTCACGAGGTGGTCGCATGAAGATCAAAAGGAAAGTAAATACTGACACTTTGGTTGCTATTGTTCCTAAACGGATTTCTAGATAAAATTAATCCTGTAGATGAGTATAGTCTTGTTCGGTTCATTCCGAAAAATGAGAGCATAGGAAAAGGTGAAACATAATTTGTGGAGATATGGCACCACTTAAATCGTGCTTTGTTTTACACTCCATTCCGTAATTGCTTCAAAAATCACTGCTTGATATTTCATGTGGTGGGTTGCAGGCCAACTACATTATTGGAATGAAACAGGTGGCGGTATTTCTGGGTTGATCCTACCTGCACTAACAAAAGTTTGTTGTCTGAAACTCCGATTTCGTGATATATCTTCTTTAAGATTAAGTTCACAGATGTTTGCTACTAGCTTTATCAGGCAGTGGACAGTAATATCGTATTATAATTAATGTGGAATGGTTGTAGTTCGGGATTCATACGTTGTTGCTGGTGTGTTCTCCAAGCTGGAAATGTTGTTCACAGACGTTTTATAGCCAGGCCAGATGAAACCACCATTCCCGAAGTTGCACTATAGTGATCCCAATGACGAAATAATCCTGAAACGTGATTGTATATGACATAAACCACCTCCTTCTCTAGATCCGGATAACTTTGATGAACGATCAGAAAAAATATTAAACAATATATTATTTCTTCTTCTTCCCATAAAACACGTTTTATTTCTTAACAGGCATTCTGTTTCTGACTCAACGTAAAGGAAACAGTTATCACAATCCCAAGCAGTCCAGCAACGATGTTGTTGACTGTAAGAGAGAGAGCGAAAGAAGTGATGTCCTATTCCACTGCACTTGGTCACATTCGTTTCCCGTGGAATGTCAAAATCCCGAGACAGCAGTGTCTGTCACACTTGGTGAGCGACCGCCCACATACTTTTCTTCACCCGTCGCACTGGAGGATGGGGTCCGCAGACAGTGTTTTGGGGTTGCCTTGGGGGTGAGACCGAAGACACGGTTGATTTCTGTCGGTATATTTGTCGCTTTCTGTCTGTGCTTGACTGTGTGCTTGTGTGGGCATGCAAAAGGTATATTGCGCAGGAAGTGGTACGCGTGTGTTTTGGCATTTTTTGCTATTTGATTCATCACTGTCGGAGTCAAAAGTTCGTGCACACCCTTCAAGAGCTATGAACGAATATGAGGATTTGAGAGGTCCCTATTCTGTTCCTCTGTTCTTCAGGGCATTTTCTTCTCTATCACTACCCCACCAACCACCCGAAGCTGTCTGAACTCGGATATCCCTATTTCATGCTGTGAAAACACCGTGTGTGTTCAAAAGCTGAAGCAGTGAATTCCTGAAGAAAGCAAACTGACTGATCGCATATATGGTGAGCAACTGTTTTTTGTGTTTCTACTCAAAATAAATTCCATCAAAGCAAACTAGTTTGAACAGATTTTATTGCTATACCGGAACTGTGAATGGAGTGTAAATTTTATGTTAAGTAAACATCAAGGTGCATGTGCTTTCCAAACCCCAGCACCAACTTCCGTCACAGCTCTTACCGGACAGTAACGTGGCCTTCCAGTTTAACTGGTACGCTAACTCCAATGAACCACATAGCAGTAAGCTACCGTTGGCGTGGCTCAGTACAAAACTGCAGGCCCAATTAGACCACCCGCGTTGAATCTGATCATGCATTATTGTTGATGCAGTTCGCTCTTCAACTCACTGGTCATAGAAAATCCCACCAAACTCGATTGGCAGGTCATCGTTTATCTGACCCAGCTGTTCGTGCCCGTTTTGAATCAGAACTAGGGCAAGAGCTAAACGCTCTGCGGGGTGGTAGTGTAGATGAACAATGGGATCAGAAAAGACGAGATGTGCACTCCGCAGCAAGGGTTGCTTGTGAGTCTGAAGCGGTAGTCCGCCCGAGGCATTGGGTATCTGATGAATCAGTAACACTGATGGAGAAAAAGCGGGAAATCCCAAACACCCGGGATCAAGGCAGAGTTAGGTGGCGTCTACAACGACATCTCACGAGGAGCCTCAAGAAAGACCGTGAGAACTGGTGGGCAACGATAGCTCGTGAAATGGAAGTCGCAGCTGCATCAGGGAAAAGTCAAAGACTGTTCCAACTGATACGCAATAAGGGAGGTCGGTGAACCACAGTTAGTGAAACAATCTGCAATAAAAGTTGGCAAGCTATTCTCAATAGGGAACAAAGGCTTGACCGTTGGGTGGAGTACTTCAACGACTAGTTACACTGGTCAGGTGCTTACCAGACCATATCGTCTGTTGTAGTTTCGGCTCCATGGGAAGTATCATATGAATCTCCTACTGTAGCAGAAGTTCGATCATGCATCCAAGCAC
>UZAN01043135.1:16660-27601 GCA_900618425.1 Echinostoma caproni
AGGCCAGTAGATGACGTGGAGACGAGGCATGAAGAAATGCACAGAGCGATTAGGTAGAGTAGGTGTCTCTTGGTTTCCGGGTTGGGGTCCAAAAGACTCCGTGACCGCATGGTTGGAGACACTGAAGGTCATGGCTGCGAACCGACAGCAATGGCGATTATACTGTCAATTCTTATCAGACCAGAATGCTTGAAATAGTATGCACAGTTGGACTGTGTACTGTGTGTGTTAACTATAGACGTCCACTTTCGTTTCCCGTCCCTAAGAATAGGTCCAATCCCTGTCCTCCTTACACATTATCACTTATCTTGTCTGCACTATGAGTTTGGCAGCGATCAGTGAAGTTCACTTTACTGTATTACGCTGTACAATGATGATGATGCTTTCCCAACATTCGGATTTATTGCGCTGCTAAACTTGATTTGTTGCTTGATAAGTTCATGTCCGCACGAAATGATTTTTCAGTCAATTTCGTTTGAATTTACAAGCAGATTCAACGCAACAAAGTTCAACTCTTTGATGTTTAGCGGAGAGTCCCCCACCGAACAAACTACTGGATGACAAAATCATCGATATCAAAGAAAATAATTTTTATTGAATCCAGCCTTCTTACTCCAGAAATCCATAATGTCCAACTCGACAAACCATAAATTCTGATCCCAAAAATATACTTCGCTTGTCAAACCAAACAACAAAATACCTGACTTTGCCGTCTCATTCATTCTATGCATATTGTTTTCCTTGCTCCTATGGAACAACGCAAATAGGCCGCATGGTCAGGTGACGGCTCAAATGATACCGAGACTACCGGTCGTTGTGTGATGCAATGGTGATATCTTCCTTCACTTTCTTTAAAGAATTTGACTAGCGAGTGTCGGTTCCGCAAGAAAAATCTGCACTTCTAGGCCACGAGGGTGATGAGGTCGTCGGTTGTTAACCCATTTCTTTGGAAAAGTTTCGTTTTTTCAAGTTCTCACAGCCCTCGACCAAGTGGTAGCTTCATCGTTCTGTAATACATACATCCTCTGTCTTAGTAGAGATTTACCAAAGATGAAAGCAACCGTAAAGTAGTCGTTCCAATTATTATATCATCAAAGAAGTGCGGACCCAGGAACGCCTTCTGATGCATCCCAAATATAAGTCAGTATTTGAGGACAATTTCCACTAAACTTGGGCAGTTTATTCTTAATTCCTCCATGAGAATATCAGGCGTCAGTCCAGATTACATCTTTAGTAAACAAGATATCACGACTGCACCACAAAATCCCCCATACCATTGAAAGGGCCGTGGATGTACGAATAAGTCTAATAAAGTGAACTGACCGATGCGTTGAAGGCAAAGGGCGGGTCTTTGAAGCTTCCCTTTGGCCACCAACGAGTGTTGCCAGTTCAGTAACCAAGTTAGCATCTCAAAGGGGAAATTCGTCATGCATATAGCGTGAACTGAAAAGCTAGGAAGCACTGGACAGCTGATTTGATCTGGTTGGGTTTCATCAGCAGTAAGAATCCATCGACCCAACTGGGGATCAAACCCGGTACCTCGCAGGCAGAACACAAGCATGTTACTCACTCGACCATCGAGCACCTGATTGAACTGTTTTCCATTTTTCCCTTTGAACACGAATCAATTCCTTCATTACTCACATGAGTGAAGTGAAAATCTGCTTATTCTTTTTAGTGAACAGCTCTCATTCACATCTAATGACCAATTTTTAGCCGTCGGTGAACTCAGTGTCCTGCCAACAGCCTCATTCGTGAATTCGAAAAGGCTGACTATGGATACGTTCGGTTGGTTTACCTGGTAATGTGCAATAAACGTCTACCGTAAGGGTAGCTGACTAGAGAGATCCCTTAGAATTTATTGTCTGAATGCGTAAAACGATCAGCTGCGAAGTTTATTACAGACATCAATGATGTCATGCTATCATGCGCAAAAGCTATGCAGAGGTGGGTTTCTATTGTAACTGGTGGGCTACTTTTGCCTCGATTAGTTTGATTTTTTCTGCACATTCAACATTCAACTAGAAAGTATTGACATTTGTTCTCTCGTTGAAGACACAAAGGGATCTCGCACTATATCCGATCTCCTCCGCAGTCACTGATGTCTTAGTTGAACCATATGTGCTGCACTGGAACACTGAGATTTTGAAGACAGCTTTCAGTTCATTTTTTGCAATTGCAGCGGTCTGGTTGTCACTTTGTCAGGAAGAAGCCAAATGGATCCTTCACACGTTTTCCGAAAACTCAGGCCTGACAGTTCGACCATACCAAATGTGCTTCGTCATCGTCCGTGAAGTCCATGTTGTAACAACTGACAACTGTGACTTGCTTTTCCTGATCAGCGAAAGGTAAACACTAGGTGGCCTGTATTCCCCACAAACACAGAGAAACCAGCGATTCAGGATGGAGGGTGGTCGGGCATGTGAACTCTAATCAAATCTATTGGTGTTTGACGCAGGTCCGTCGAATAAATCGCCAATTAACAGCGGTTAAAATGCTAACCCGAAATGTTTTCTCGGTTTGGTGATTCATTTGATATTTTGAGAGATGTACTTTTATTTCTTTCATCACACTGGCAACAAATGGTGAGCTTTATGGGTCTTAAATATAGGATAGATTACCGCTGCACAGATGTTGTTGCGGATGCTCATAACGCATTCATCAATCGGTTTCGGTAACAAACAGCAACAATTTTGTCAATGCCCTATGGACTACAATCAGTAGTGCCTCAGCTTTAGTTTGTCCTAACAGAAATAGCGCTCCGACAGTTCCATCGACCTGCGTGTCACTTACATGGACTTCCGGAGCACCTTTACCATGTCATTGGATCCATATCACACGTCTGAAGGACAGTGACACCATTTTAGGTTACAGTGGTACTTTGGCTGGTGGATAAGTTTCACCTGTGCGATTCAGGTTACGGAAAACGAGCTTCAGCGAGAATCGCGATCGGCCAAAAAATGAAAAAAGGTAACCGAGTATTGACTATACCTTTTTAAATTTAAGTTGTCGGAATGTAAATTTAAGATGTCATGTTGCTATGTGGATAGTAGGACAGCGCGGTTGTCCCATCATTTCACATTGTCTCATACTGACTGATCGACTGATCGATAAATGAGCGCTATCGGTCTTGTGATTTTAGGGCCGGCATAGGAGGAGGGAACGCTATGCTGCTTAAGAGTTGTCAGAGAATCACCACAGGAAAATCAGTTGTGAAACGATGCACCATGTGGGAACTTCGGAATGGAAAATGTTCAAGCGATGATAACACTTGGCCAACGTTTGACGCGTCTGAGATACACGCACTATTTTTTCTAAGCGAGTTTTCGGTAAACGGATAATCATAATAAAACTTTGAAATTGTCTTAAGTACGGAATACAATATCCAATAATATAGGCTAAGGCTAAACTCATCTTGGAATTTTACCAATTGGCTTTTTTCCCTTCGAACGTTCTTGCTAACTTCGTCGGAGATACGATTTTGGAGGAGAGAAGAAACATTATGGCAAAATACGCATTTTATATAAGTTGTTCAATATGTTTTCCATCCTGCTGCTTGTATGAGAAAATACGGCGAAGATAGGTTTCTTCCTTTTTCAGCATCGGATTTATAACTCATCCGCCTAAGTCGGCCCTGAAATCACAGGACTCATCGGGTTCATTTATTGATCGGTCGTATAGTCCAGGCGCAACAAGGGACCTTATGTTTGCTGAGCTAACCCGAGCGAGAAACCACACCTTTTCTACAACCGCGAGTAATTAGCAGGCCCAGTGAGCCTTATACTGTACATCATGCATGCCTTCACCATACGGATGGACTGCATATGACATCTTAAATGGAAAGTTTGACATCTTAAATTGAAATAGATATAGTCCACACACTGGCAAGTTAAGTTGAATGTCAGCACAGCTGAAGTTGGGTGGATCAAATCTGTGTTGGACGGATTGATAGTTTGAGCACTTTCGTGGTTTGCCCAAGGGACAATCGCAAACGTGTGAATTAGATCGGTTGTGAACAAAATACCTTGACACTCTTCATCAAGGAGTCGATGTTTAAACTTATAAAAGACCCTTCCGGAGAAGACGTGTTCAAGTCCTGGAACTGGAATCCTTCATTAGGCTGCGGTGTCCTCAATTAATCATTAAGTGTGGTCACTCAGTAGTCTTACCATGGGCGATCAATAAGGAGTTCAGTTGTGTCAGTATACGGTGACCCGAAATCGTTCCCAATACAAAAAAGCACTTTCGGTCGGACGTTAAGTACGACCCGGGAAAGTGGAGGAGATCGGATTCCAATGATAGAACAAGACACTTGGTTGAACCTTCCACTATAGACACCAAAATCCTTTAAAAATCTCATTTTTTCTCTGCGGTCAGCGAGTAATTGATTCCAATGAGAACACACCTCATCACGTACGTTGCGAAAACAATCGCATCAAATTCGCATCGAGTTTTGGATTTAAGTGGATAAAAAGATGAAGTATTGAAAGTCGGTTCTCGTGCTTCAGTTGAACTGAATTCGCTGAGCTTGGCGATTTGTTTGCAGCCCCTAATACAAGTTCAACGATGAACCGGGTCGAAAAAGGTGAGAACAAGGAACAAAAATTAGTCCGTGGTGAAGAACACATGTCAGGTGTTTCACCAAGACGATTGCACACTACAGAGTAAGATTTTCAGCTGCGATTCTGTTACACTGTCACCAGACGAAACTGTCTCAAATGGCAAAGTCGGGGATCACAACTCACAAATCTGTCCATACTCCATCCTGAATCGTTCGTATCTAGGTTAGTGGTGGGGAAAGCTGATTCCTTTGTGTTGACCATTCACTGATGATGAAACGTAAGTCACAGTTTTCAGTCGTGTCAAGATGGACTTCACGGACGATGACAAAACACATTTGGTCTGGTTGAACGCTTCGGGTTTGAGTTTTCAGGAAACGTGAAGAGAATACAAACGTCCCAGTCCGCTAAAGTGAAAACTTGCCACCCCGACTGTAAAACAATGCAAAGATAGTATTCTTCAAACCGGATCCATTAAAAGGAAAACAGATGGGCCCATGGAGAAACCAGTGAGAATAGAGAAATTGAGAAATGGTGTAAGAGTGCTTGTGTCTTCAACCCCCAATTTACCATTCCAAAATTAGCTCGATACATCTCGCATAGTCATTTGACCTTGCAATGAGTGTAGTCACGTTTTTCCTTCTACTCACATCAATTTTCCATGGGGCAACGATGAAGGAATCTGATCGATCAAAGTTTATGGAATTCAGAGAATGGTTAAGCGCACCTCCATACACGTTCATCGTTGACTGAGGAGGTAGTTTGTCACGATGACGTAGTATTCTACCTTCGTAAAGTATATAATAAAACAAATTTACTGGGCAGAGAGAAAAGAACCAACAAGTTATGGTTGAAACACACCAAAGCTGCAACCCCGAAATTCATGTTTGTTTTAGGATGCATAAAATGACGTTTGCTAGGCCCATATTTCTTTGATGCCACAGTTAAAGGCACAACATACCTACAATTGCTTTCAACGCTGGTCACACAGTTTATTCATGCATTGGACCCAGAGCAAAGACGGTTTATTTTCAGGAGGTTGGGACAGCTGCCCAATATTCGAGGACTGAGAGAATTTAGCTTGACAAACGTTTCAGAAAAAATGGATTGGCATAGATGGAACTGTACCGAATTAGTTTGATTATTTAATTTTCATCTACCATGTAGGTAGAAAACGGCTACATGCGTTGTTCTCTGTGCCGAGCAGGACGTTTGCAGACACAATCAATTCCACATTATTTCTCAACTACTCTATAATCATTGGATTGTTCTTTAAACCAGTTGTTTCACTCGTGGTTGATCCGGTTCGAAGAAAACACTCTTTCGTTTTTCTCGCAATTGGAGCGATCTACTTTTCATGTTGTCCGGAATAACACATTTGAAGCTGTCGTAGCCTAGTGCGACACCCGGGGGCTCACATTGCAAGAAACCGGACTTAATTTGGCGCGATCTACAAGTGCTGTGACTTAATCTGACCTAAACTGAATTCTTCTCATTTTGCCCTAAAACTCAGACCAAATGTGTTTTGTCATCGTCCGTGAAGTCCATCTTGACACGACTGAAAACTGTGACTTGTATTTCACGAGTAGCGAAAGGCAAACACAAAGCGTCTGTTGGACGCAGGTTCGTCGGGTAAATGTTTAACGGAACCACAGCTGAAAGTTCAAATCAGCAGTGTCTTCGTCTTTGTGAATCACCAGGAATATAAATGTTCGGGTACAAGGAAAACTCTAACACTTCACAAGAACTGAATTTACCACCTTAGCCTGTGATGAAACGTGCATACAAATCGCCAAGATCGGAGCACAGGAGGAATGGAAGACCAAATATGCGTGCAACAAGCTGTCAAACCTTGGTGCATGTGACACGGAGCTGAGAACGAGAGGCCGGTGGCAGGTGATGTGGTAATGGGTATTTCTGTAACATTACCCACAAAGCATGTAGCATCGGAACTGGGATCTTTTACAGCCCGAGATTAATAAATGCAGTAAACGAACAATAACTGTGGTAAATTCATATGACTATCCAGGTCAACGTTGAGTGACGCGCAACCTCGGAAGCCAAATCTAAGTATTCTATAAGTTTGTTCAGCTCCAACAATGGCGAATAGGTATGCGGTACTGTAAATAAACAACCCACCTCAAATCATGGCGTTCCCAAGGGGGTGTGCCTGAATCGACGAAATGAACAATGCCGATCGAGGACCAGGGTGCAAACGAGGGAGTTTACTACACCGTCAAACGAGCGATCGGGCGATCGTATATAAATGGAACGAAGGAAAAGTGCATGTCTGATGATCGATAATACGCACGGGTCAAGACAATGACACTTGAGGGAGAGGTGACTAGACAGATTCGTGAGCGAAAACGTGTGGAGGGTAGCAAACAGATTCAACGAGCTGAATACTGTGGGAACCTCACGACTAAAAGTGCCCCGGACCTCTAGTATCTTTAAACTGCAAGTCTAGGAAACAGTACAGTAGTGAGTTCTAATGGATTTTTTCAAAAACCAGCTGCTTATTTGCCATCAAAAAGCCCACGAAATAATCATCTTACTCTCCGTCCTTCATCGAAAACCGGACGTAGAGAAAACGGTCAGAAAAACGGTTCTTTTTCATTTGAACTGTAATATTTACTAGCGGTAAAGCAATTTTTAACGGAATATTTTGTGTCAGAAAAGAGCAGATGTTCATCACATTGCAAACACAATGGAACGTAAAGATTGTTGGTATACACAAGAATGCATATTACCATTCTATTATTGCCCCTTAACCCTCCTTCAAGATTTATTCGTAATCCATTCGTAATCGTCAATCCAATGTGGACAATCCACGCTGCAGGCATTCCAGCCGCAATTTCACACACTTGATTTTCACCAGGTGATAAATTTCACAATAGCTAATTATTCACGTCATGTGTGCATTTCAGTTGTGTTCATATGCTACAATAGAGGTCTGCTGAAAACTTAATTACATTTTCAAGTTTGTGTTTACCGCCCTGAGAAAAACCGTGATTTATGTTATTCTACTTCGATTGCGGTGGTATTTTCAACCGTAGTACTCATCGACTATTGTGGCTAAATGTACAGTAGTTTTCCAATTGATGACAGGGAGGGAAACTGATTTGGATCCCTATTGGCTGCACGTCATATTCTTGTCAAGCAACGCGAACAATTAGTAAGAAACTGGGTGTTAAAATACCTCTTTCGCCGTTCTAGGCGGTATATATATATATCGTAATTTGTATATTGCTCAGCTTCTTTTACCCGACCATACCAACCCCCCCCCCATAAATCCCAGTAAGTTGAACTATCGGATGACGGTAAAGCAGTAGTGCGAGCATTTCAAATCTCACATCTGGTCCCAAGCGGAATTGAATCCCCAGTAACCAAAGTTGTTAGATCTCCCTTCCCTAAACAATTGTGCTGGTCTACTGCTATTCATCGGAAATTATTAGCCTAAATTTCAAAATAACTGAAAACAACCTTGTGTGCCAATCTGTTTCATGTTTCTTAGCGGTGGTGGTCAGGTGATAACGCACCAGATTATCACCCCCGAGGACTTGTGTTCGAACTCCACCATCATTGCCTGGCTTTTCCCATGGCAATCCCTTGATTAGCCTCTTCCCCATTCCTGAAAATTGTATCATTGTATATTCACTAAAAGGAAGTAACACTATAAAGTAAAAAGGAAAAAATATATGTAAGCATAGATATATATATATATTGTTCGATGGGTAAGAATTGAACCTCCAGAGTTATATAATAAGATAATACATCGTGTGAAAAGTTCAAAGTTCAAAACTTGAGAGAATAATATGAATTCATTATTTTGAATCACATAAATCACCCTTGAGTTCTGTCATCCTTATCTTCAGATATCATTAAATTATTAATAAAGTAGGATATATTTAATTTGTCGTTTTTCCTTCTAAATAAACAGTGATAATTGCAGCTCAAGGTACTCTTTAGGCACCCTATAGTGTGGATTTACAGATCTTTTGACAAGTTAAAGTGAATGAAACGCAAATGAAACGCCACTTAAATGAGAAGCAAATAAGTGTGATGAGAAGCTCATGTGATCGGTGAATTTCCCAGTCAGTGATGATAATAGCTCCATTTCGTATCTAATGGGCAAGATAAGTGATGATGCCATTTCGGCAGGTGGCGTGCATGAAGATAAACTTATTAGGATGGACTTGCTCACAATGGATTTAACCCAAATGGTCTTGGAAATATCACTGAAACGGGAAAGAAGTTGAAGAACTCGTGAAGAAGATGATGTCTTTCGGCTTTAAACGGGGAAAATACTGGAGAACAGTATAACCAGTGTGGAAGAATGGAGGTTGGCACAGATTTGAGGATAACATTTTGGTGAACGCCGAGCATCTGAAGTGTAGAAGGTTAGTCTCAACATATTTGGACCAAGGAAGGTTTTCTGATCGAATAACTCCAAGATATTTGACATAGTCGGTTTTGAGCTGGTTAATAAAATAATTTGATAATGAGTGCCTCTTTTAAGGCAAAAAGAACGCCTACACATATATCGCCAAAACAAAAGCAAAAGATCAGACCAGCCAAAAGTATGGTGTGAACATACTAGAAGTTGGTGGAGACTGTTAAGATCAACCGAGAGATAACCTATCGCCATGTAATCAACATCCATGAATGCAATAAATTTGTGATAGAAGAGGAGGTTGTCAATGTACAGTGAAAAAAAATGGAGAAAAACTAGTGCCCTGAAAATCTCTGGAAGTGACCTGAATGAAAATGAATTGGAATGTCGTTTTACTTCATTTTTCCCTTTATTGAATATACAAATGTACACTTAACTTTCAGGAAGGGGATTTCGGCCATACAAAGGCTGCCTAGGGAAAATACAGATGTAGAGAAGACGGGCAGCGGTGGAGCGGTTTGAACCCGGGGCACCCAGGTCAGTAGTTGGTGACCTAACCACTTGACCACCACCTCTAGCAACTAGAAGGATTAAGCGTTGCAAAAGATGAATTACGTTCTGTGTGATAAGTGATGAACTATAGTGTACTCAACACACCAGCTGCCGGGCCACAATCCGGAAAACATTGAATGAGAATGCCGCGGTCACGTGATCCGAAAGCATTGGCATAATCAAGAAGAATTCGACGAGGATGAAACGGAGTGAACCACGTGAGCCCCTGCATCACTATTGCAAATTGAATAAATTCAAGAGCAATAGACAAAAGAGCTACCCTATTTAGAAGCATTCTTACGGAAACTTTCTGCAGTGCTGCTGCGCAAACAATCAGTCGGTACTTGGAAAACCCCTTTTTGGGAACGCGGGTGATTGTGGTAGCTCTCTAGCAGTCAGGGATAAATCCAGATGACACATACAAATTAACATAATGGAAAATAGGTGAAGTAAGTTGTTCGGCACAAACTTTCACCAGGAATAATGAATCAGTCCATGTGCCCTCTTGAATTTAAGGGACTTTCTGTACATTCAAAACAGCTAACGAGAAGACAGTAGTTTTTTCTAGCAGATGTAAATGAAAGTGGTATTCAGAGTGTCAGATCCGAGCGACGTTCGGAGTGTATCGAAAAATCGATGCACCATGTAATATGTTTTACGATTCGATTGTAAAATCGTCTTGATAAAGGTTACCCACGGTAACCGAAACGTCGGTTCATTTTCACCTGTACCGACATCGCTCTGTTCTAAAAATTACAACTTGTATGAAAGTGGCGTTGAGTTTAGTACAAAAGCATTCGCAAAGAGAAGATTTAAATCTTCAAATTCCGGAATGGAGAAATAGCTCAGATGCACACTTTTTAATATTCTCCAGTAATTGTTTCATTAGACTCCCTCCTCTTCTAGATGGCTGATTCTAAAATCGTTACTAACTTGACAAGATAACACGGCCACCTGAAATCATTGATAGACTGATGGATGTGATGCGCGTAATCATATTCATTCGTTTCAAACGGGGGTGATCGCAGAATACTCAGAGTGAGTTTATCCTCACGGATTAGATTGCCGTATTAATTTTCTTAATATTTTTCCATGTCAGCAGCAGTAGTCATTCACCGTGATTGGTCTGAGAATAGGCCCATAACCGAATGCGATAACAAATCAGGTGGTTCACTGCCATTTTAGCTCGGTTTGCAGAAAAATAACCGTTCTCAACCTAATGTTCTATAGATTCGGCATCCAATTTAATAAAAATTACTGAAGCGAATGTGAGAAAGAGTGAAAGACTGAGTGTATGAGAAGATTGTAAAAAAATGTGTCAAATGTCAGAAAAATGAGCTCCGTGTGCGTGTGTTTATGATATGCGCGACAGGCTTCTCTCGGCATCGCTTAGGCCTGTCTGAAATACATGAATTCTTCACGGAAAGTGATGGTTAG
>UZAN01043136.1:23872-35678 GCA_900618425.1 Echinostoma caproni
TAATAAGTAGTGTGTGAATGACTGGACAAAATTTCCCTGGAAGCACGCGAACGGTTTCGCGGTTCTTGCTGCTCATCAGGCATGCGTATCCAGTAATCTTTTGTCCGTTCATTCATGTACTTGTACCCGGGAAATGTATTCTCGTCGCAATAACCTTTTTAGCCTTGATTCTTCAATGGACTGGCACCCTGTGTTGCAAACAAGGTTATTGAGACGAAAATACATGTCCTGAGGACCAGTATTTGAATGAACGAACAAAAGATTCCTGAATACGCATGCCTGACGAGCGTAATTAACCGCGAAACCGTTCGTGTGCTTCTAGGGAAATTTTGTCCAGTCATTCACATTCTACTTATTATGATATATATATATATATATGACAGAAAAAATCTAACAGTTGCAATCCCGTTTCAAACGCCGTGCTATTGCGAGCAATGTGTTGGGAAGTCAGATTTACTAATGGAAATTTCAACCTGTTCGAATCATTCTTCCTGAAAAGAAACTCGCAGGCTATAACCAAATTTGTGCATTGAAATCAAATATTTGATCCCTTTCGGTTAATCACACCTTTGCAAGATGTGGAATTTGCCGTCTGAATAAGCTGGTTTAAATGCGATTACTAGGCGTTATGTCGTGTGGTTGTCGCTGTTGTTTTTGCTTTGGCCACCTGTTTGATAATGTGGATTTCACTAGGTTCTTCTCAACCCGCGTACAAATGTTTCATTATCCGCCGCCAACCTTCCGTTGCCTCATGCATCCTAAAGACCCTCTGCTATCCTCTCAATTTGTTGGTTCTCGGAAATTCTCAATAGTTCACCCAAAAGCCAGTTCTCACTCGCTGTTTTTGTTACTGCAGTTGTTGGTTTTCTAAGCGGTAACTTTTGTTTGGTAACAGCCTGGTCATCGAAATTGATGTTACATTTCTCCTTGATGTAGGCTGCTGGTCAGGTTTTTTATGTGGCTGGTCTCAGTTGTTTGCACTATGCGAAGGTGTTCTGTTCCAACTGTTTCATCCACTTTTCTCCGTTCTCTAAAATCGTGAAATAGGACGAGAAAATCCTACGCGAATTCAAATCGTTCGAAATCCTGGACACACAAAAAGCCGGCGTGCGTTTTCGCAATGCGGCCATGTCTAAGTTGAATGACAGTCACATGGAAACAAAGCAGGAGTACGAGGATGCCCAACGAAGCATTGTAGATGAGGTTGTCCGTATTGCATGTAAGCATTCTTTATGTTCATGTTCCTTTGACGTTGGTCGTATCGATGTTTAGTACTTTTACCAACGGGAGGAAAAGTTCCTTATTATTTGTGACATGGTATTTTCGACGTAATTGTTTAGTTACTTTCTTCAGGAAATTCCACTAAATGTAGGCAGCGGCTTTATGGACTTAATTGTCGATGGGTGGCATAGAGGTGAATAGGTGCTTGTACTTTATTGTACAGCTGTGACCTGCTAAATTTGGAGAGCTCTCATATATATATGACAAATTTTCGCTCATCCACTCGTTTTCTCAAGGCTATCATGGGAATCAAGCTTTTAAAATACGATGGTGTTTTACGAAATTGGAGGAAAATTTTGGTATGCAATCTTTTAGATTCTTTCGGCTTGACTGGTGTTGATTAATACAATTGTATTCAATCGAGTTAAACTCCGTATTGCCTTTTTTCATCGATTCCGACATGGTTCATGAACGTTCCGTGTTTCCCTATTTCCCCTCACGATCCTACCCGAACAGTTGACTCAACTCTGAAGAAGCTGTTCTTCGTCCTAGCAAATCGGTACTCAGGAGCACATCTCTAGGCTTGATGATTTACGATGTTGTTGTTGTTCCCTTCAACTCAAATTCTTGAAGGGGTGACTTATTTTTGTAAGAAAATCGTTGCAGTTGCGTTTGTTTACCACTTACTGACTTACTTCCCGGGCTAAGAAAGTGGCATGCAAACGCCTTATCATCGCTGGTGGTAACTTGCACGGGTAATTAAACGTTTCTTAGCGGATGTCCTCAATTAAAGCGTAGCACATTGTCTACGTCGAACCAGATAAGGTACAAGGTACTCCCTCATTCGCTTCTCGATGTATCATGTGAAATAATCTCAATGTTCTTTTTGTTCAACTTGATATCTGCTGATAACCCGTTTCACCTTTATTTCAGCTGGTTATGTGGAACCCTTGCTTGAACTGAACAGTATAACTGCGCTGTTGGATGTCCTAGTCGGTCTGGCCGTCGCTGCTGTGTCGGCACCAGGTCAACAATACGTTCGACCCCGTATCTTGCCACGGTCAGCCGGACGAATAGTATTCAAACAGGCTAGACATCCGTGCCTGGAGATGCAAGAATCTGTCTCTGTTATAGCCAACGATGTTCATTTAGAGCGAGGTGATTTGTAATCCTAGTTCCCGAATTTTTTCCACACTGATTAATACCAAAAAATCGTTGCTTTTGTTTAATGTTTTGTTCATATCAGTTATTATGATATATATTATATATTTTTGAATGTTACTGCACCGTGTTCTCTGGTGTTCACTCCGTTATTTTACGGATGCATTCGAAGTCGAATTGATTCATTTTTGGTATTTATTTATAGCCGTCTAATTCTATTTTTAAATGCCTTATACTTTGCTCTCGATTTGGCAGAGATAGCGAGAAAGCAGCTATCAATACCCGAAGTACAATCGTGTTGCGTATTTATTGCTCGTAAAGGTGTACGATGGACGATTGACGGTCTAGGTCTGTCGTCGTAGCACATCAAATCGCCAGTTTGATCTGCGCATTTCGACTCACCCGGTTAATGGAAATGCAATCGTTTTCCACTCATCTAACAAATGAAATGGTTTACACTCAGTCACCAGCATTTTATCTGGATGCTATCAGATACGCCATTTGGGGTGTTTCAAAAATAGAAACTGGACATTCACCTTCTTACGATGCGTCTAAAAGATAGCTTAAACATGCACCATATATTTTGTTGACTTTCATTCTATTATTGTTAGTGACGGTTGCCTATTAGGTAGGAAAAATTACAATAAACTTACGCACAATCATATCAAAATGTATCCTGTGAAGCAAGCAAAAAGAATTATCTTGATCAACTAATTGTTTCGTTCCGTTTTGTACCTCAATCACCGATATAAATGTATGGAGTAGTACAGTGTCAAATACATTGACATTAGAGTTCAACTCTGACGCTATATCCTCCAGACGGAACATACTTCAGTATCGTTGTTTATCACATGGTTCCTTTTATACGCGATCTCACTTGCTACTTTTCACCACATTGCAGGAAAACAGATTTTCCAAGTGATAACCGGTCCCAATATGGGAGGCAAGTCCACTTACATTCGCAGTGTAAGTTTTATGGTGTCCACCAAGGTGGTTCTGATGACCCACTGACCAATTTTTACTTTGGCTTAAAATTGCTTTAGAAGTATCACGACATTTTTGGTAGCTGTCTGTTCCGTTGGATTATTCGCCGTTATCTGAAAACATGTCAGTTCTGATCGATTTTTCTACTCACTTTGACAGCGTTTATGAATGCGATTTACACATAATAAAATAAATTAGTTTAACCAGGGCATTCGAACCAAATAGCATCTAAACTGTGGTCATTGCAAACTTCTACCGCATTCACATTTCCTCATATTTGCACAAAAGATTTAGTTCCCTGTAACTCACTAAAATCTATTACATGTGGAAGGATAAATAGATTTGTAACAGCTGATATACCGTAATAAACTGCATAGAATCCCAATGTCTCAAATATCATGAAACAGTTGATCCGGCTAGGACCTTTAAACATATTCTTTCGCATCAATCCATAATCTCAGTGATTGTTGTGTACTTCAAGTGACGGATATAGACTTTTCGAATCTATCTTGCGTCGCCTTTGCTTTGGCCAAAAAATAGAGACTGTTAGTTTCATTATTTATTGATATAGTCCGTGAGGAATGTTGATTAGGTTCAGCTTGTAAATACGATATCTTGTGAAAGAGGTCAATAAGCATAACTGGTTATCCTGAGCCTAGTAAGTCGAGGGGTGAAACGATGTTTTCTAAGGATTTTCTCTTTAGTCTTTACAAATCACAGATAAACTTATAATCGATTTTCTTGTCTTCTTCAACGATGAGAGCACGAATGGTTTGAGCCAAATAGGGATCGACAGGTTTCCAACCTGTGTTCTACCGGAACTAGTTTACAAGAAGACGGTATTAAAGTAATCGCGAGTAAAATTCTGGTTAGGAATTCAATCTGAATTATCTTTTTTCTCAAATTTCTTTGATTGTAGTCACAAGCAACACCTACAGTTTTTATTTTCACCGGTTACAATCAATCCAGCACGGGTTGTTTTCGGTTGGTTTCCTAAATCCTTCAGTCAGTGGTAGACGGCGTATTACATTAATTCTGGAAGACTCTATTAGTTGATGGACTTCATATTAACTTGCATTTGAAATGGACTGAACCAATAGGAAACAATTGTTTTCTCACAAGCTGTTCCTGAATTACCGATTGATGGTCCTGTCTGTATTCAATTGCCGAGTGAATCATCTCACTTTGTTTGCCGTTTAAAATCGTATCTGTTCTCCACACGTCCCTCTTAATTGACGTCAAACGCTTTTCCGGTGTGACTAGGTCCACTGGTTTGCTTGCTTGCCGTTATCTGAATACATAGACAACTGTATTTAGCTCAACTGTTCCTAGGCTTTGGATATCATTTACACCCAACGGTTTTTTACTCAAAAACGTTTTCCCATCAGCGTCTAGCTCGAAAAGCCGCCGGAGCTGATTCAATAATTGATACTTGTTTCTTTTCATGCTTTCGACTTTTATATTAGCAATCGTATTCCATTAGTTTGGAATCAAAGCTGACATGTTCGCGACACACTGTTCGGTAATCTCTACCTCGCGATACACCGTGCTTTGGGAAGGATTTCCTAAAGTGACTGGTTTTGTTTTCTCCCTTGCCTAACAATTGATTAGGTAATCTCTAAATGCTAAATGACATGTTCTGCGGCAGGACAATTTATATATTGTTACGTGTTGTTAATCGCCGATAATAGCCACAGGCGAATGTTTCACTTGATTCGTTTGTTTTACTTCGTTTTGTTTTTGCTGTAATCCGATGTCATATGTTTGTGTATGGTCTTATCTTTTGCTAAACTCAGATAGGTGTGATTGCTGCCATGGCTCAAATTGGTAGCTTTGTTCCATGCGATTTTGCGGAACTGATCCCTTTAGATGCAATCATGGCGCGTGTTGGGGCTGCTGACTGTCAAATGCGTGGTGTGTCGACATTTCTAGCAGAGATGTTGGAAACGTCAAGCGTATTACGGGTAAGTGTATTGATCAATGTAACTTGTATATTGTGTTCATGATATATCAAATCTGTTTTGTTTACTTGCTCAAATCCTTAACCATTCTCTATGTTTGGTACTTTCAAATTTTTGATTTGTGTTGTCCAATTGTCGCATTTTTTACTTCCGAATGCACCAGTACGATTTACTTGTTTTGACTTAATCCGTTTTTAAAGCAGACTCAAGGTTTTCTTATGATGGTAAACTATAATGTCTGAAGCTTTCATCTCTGTACCATTGTTTTTCCATGATTAACCAACCATTTAAGAACTCAGTTGTCCAAAAAGTAACTTTAACTTATTCTCTGCGTTAATACAATATGCAGTGGTTTTGGAGTGTTCGGGCTTTCATCGGATTCCTCAAACCAATTTATCTGTTCGATGTTTTGTGGGGGGAGCGATGTTTTGACCATTTTGTTTGCTCATAGTTCACATAACGTTGACTCCCTTTATTCGAGATGCTTCTTTTTTCTGTAGCTCTTGTTTTAATGACACTTTTTGTGCACCCGGCGTAAAATTATTTATTTTTGAGTCACTCTGTAAGTTTATTATTAGCAAGTCTACATACTTAGTGCTAACTGGGAGTTGAAGTTGAACAGTTGGTATCATTCGTAGTGCGTTGGAGGAGACGAAGATTCAGGAATAGTTCCATTTCATGAGATCAAATGTGGTGTATATGACAGTTCAAAGCCAAAGTTTTATAGGAATTGTTTCAAGGCGAAAAAATCACACACTTCTAGGTAGGAGTTTACAGATAAAATTAGCTTCAATGGATTTGCGTTCTCTTTAATGGTATACGAATGTGAGGTGTGCCAAGGTTTCATCGAGTTTCCGCTTGAAAGATTCAATAGTTGGTGCACAAACGACGTGAGATGGAAAGGAGTTCTAAGTAGTGAATACTCTGACTGCAAAATATTGGCACCGGCATTCCAGTCGACACTTTGGAACCACTAACTTTTAATGGTGCCCCCTAAGGTGTACATTGTTCGATAACATGAGCAGCTGCAACAAGTATTATGTGTTAGTTGCTGATTTTCGAGGAAATACAAGAATCTTCTCTTATGGCGTAGGAATAGGACTTTACATTTAGAAACAGTGAATTCAATGTCGTTCTTAGATCATTGATAAGCTGCGTCAAGTGATTCTTGAAGTGTTGAAGAGCCCTCAGGTTCTGTTACTGTATTCCAAATTTTGGCGTCGTCTGTAAACATTGATCATTTATGAATGCGAGGAACAGACGGGATCGAGTACGGACCCTCGTGGAACATTGATAAATTCGGATGTCAAATCAGAAACACAAGCTGATATTGTCCGTTGTTGGAGGAATACTCTAATCCAATAAAACATGAAATCTCGAGCGCCGTAATTGTAGAGCTTCTGTAACAATATTCGGTGATTCACCCGATCAAATGCTTTCGAAAAGTCGAGATAACTCAGATCCACCGCATCCCCTGCGTCGATTGTTATAGTTCATTCATTTCGAACAAGAAATAGGTTGGTGGAGCAGGGTCACTTTTGCCTGAATCTGTTTTGATCTGTCGAAAGGATGTTGTATCGTTCGAGCTGTTCCATCAGATAATCTGCCACAATTGACTCCATGACTTTCAATAACACCGGGAGCAGAGTTAAAGGTTGGTAGTTAGCGGGGTCACCACAACAACCACCTTTGTATATGGGCGAAATAACTCCTTGTTTCCACGATTCTGGGAGTGTTGCTTGGTTGAATATTCGTTGGAAGCGAATGGCTAGCGATTCGGAAATGTGATTCGCCGAAAAGCTCGGATTTCGGGTGTATATTGTGCGCACCTGGGGTTGCATTTTTTCGCAAAGCCATTAGTTTTCAACGTTTTCAACAATAAGTGATTCGTAGGTGAGTGAAGAATATGGAAGATGTTGCAACCGGGGAGGTAGCTGTAGACCTTCAACCTGCAGTACTGCGAAGACGTTCGGATACTGAGTTTTCAGCATTTCAGCTGCTTCCGCTAGAATGGCTGTAACTCTTCCAATGCTGTATGACCGGTATGACAAGCTTCACTTTCCGAATTGAGTAGACGTGCTTATACAACAGCTGAGAGTTATAAATGAATCTCTGCTACCGCCTCTTGATATTTCAGTTTATCCTCACGAACACAGGGCTGGGAAATTCCCGTGTACATGATCAATCATGAATTATTGAAAATAAAACGGCATACTTCAAATCCGAGATAACCCGATCGAGACAGAACAATCAGTCCGACGCGACAAAGACAACCATGCGAGGAAGACACTCTCTTCGAATTCGTAGAGGAGGAATGCGATGTTGATACAGCGACAGTGCTATTTAAAATGCGTTGAAAACCAGTCATAGGGCTGGGATATCAAAGTGACACCAAAGGCGGATGTTATGGTTAATTATTGGTGTCACAGTAATTGTTACGAAAGGTAATCCGATGTCACGACGATCAGAGATTTTATCGGCTACGGTTCACTTCCCCTAGTGCTTTTTTACATTTAGAATTCCACAAAATTGGCTCAGTAACTGGCGTCAAATCGTGCATCAACTGTGTTTATGCATACCTAGAGATAAATGTTCACTTTGGTTTTCAATGCTGACTCACGCCCTAAGTGTGCTTTTCAGATTAAACATTCCGCTGTTTCTTATCTTGATCTGCTTTTTTATTCTCTGTGCACATCCCGACTCCCTTTTTAGGCAGCGACCGAAAATTCATTGGTTATTATTGATGAACTGGGTCGTGGTACGTCCACGTATGACGGTTTCGGACTGGCATGGGCTGTGGCCTCACATCTGGCCGGACCGGAGATAGGCTGCTTCAGTTTGTTCGCCNACGAGTCTAGCTCAGCACATGCCGGGTCGTGTGTCGAATCTGCGTGTCATGGCCAGTGTTGGTCAATCAACGGATAACACCACGGACGCTCCAAATGTTGTCATGCTGTACAAGGTAGAACCAGGTATGATCGATTTATCCATTACTCCTTTTTTGTTTTTAACTGTCGTCTGAAATGACCATAACCAAGTGGCTGTACCATCGATCTGTTTTTTTTTTCGTTTTGTATTTCGGTTGATTCAGTTGTGGGATGATAAGTCGAATAAAACGAATGTGAGGACGAGTAGAGGTTTCATCTGCATTCATCCCACTCGGGCTTCATTGTCAGGCGAAACAACTGGACATTCTGTCTGTCATTGGTATTCTCTTCAAAATCGTTGAATATTCCTATCCACTCTTCTTAACCAGACGGCTTTACTCATTTTCTTCATTTATTTGTCTGGTTTTCGCTCCTCTTGAGCTGTTCTCAGTCATTCGGTTCATATCAATTTCTATTGCTGTTAACCAGCTGTCCTTGATGATACTGAACTGTGACCTGTTACTGTTCATGCCGCTAACCCCCCAGAAATTATGATTGAGAACCGTAAGGAGTTGACGTAGGGCAACGTCCGATTTGATAATGCTGGCCTACGTTTTCTATCTTTCTCTAAGTTGAATGCACCAACCTGACCACGTGCAGGAGAAATTTCTGCAAAGGATCTTCGGAGAATGTAACCAAACCACTGCAAATGTTCGCGTTGAATTACTATGCGCAGTCTTCCTCAACTCAAACAGCTTATCATATTATTTCAATTTGAGGATATATCGAGTACACTGGTTGTCAAGTTCTTAAGACATTTTAACATTCTCGATGCATAATGACCATGTTTTGCAACTATGGGCCATTTTCGGGGAGCAGTGGTTCAAAAGTCTGGGACTTCGGTTCGAGGAATGATCGCGTTCCATGCCCAGAGTGCCTTCGAGGTAGCAAAAACGTGTTAATGCCCGCTCAAAGAACTGATTAATGGTCCTCGATATCCTGTCTTTGGATCGCCGTCGTGCGAAATTCGATTGCTTGATATATATAAGCTCAGTGTAATCCACCGATATTTCTTCGCCTCTTGTGGGTCTAGTTGCTAGACGGGATTTGATGACGTTTGAAACCGCTTGCCCTTTTTGTCAGGTGATCCATATTCAGCAACATTGTTCCGTTTTTCAGATTCGGTTGATTGAGGTCCCTTAAGCTGTTTTCAGTCAATGGTGGGCTCGTTACCGCTTTATTTTTTTTATGCTTCATCTTCGCACCACGTTAGGACCGACAGTGTTCAACCGATGATGCTCAGAGTGATCATATTAATATTTACTCGACTCGGTGCGCAGTGCCATCGTCGTTGTAGTATGTTGATGTCTTATGGAGTGCTGAAGATGAGCAGACTATTGAAGTTTGCAAAGCTGTTGAGGCGCTCACCATTACCAAAGCCATATTTCTGGGGGTGTTTCTGGTTGCCTGAATTGCTAACCCAAAGCTGGCGTTCAAGCCCGTGTTAGCGCGCTATCCACTGCCTACTGTAGCTTATCATAGCAGTCATCTTTTGCTATCTCTTTAGATGCCTGTGTTGATTTTTCCTAGGTGAAGAATGGAAGACGCAACAGAGAAATCCCAGAAGATATTGGATTCTATGCGATTCGAATCCACTGACGATAACGAGCGAAACACTGAAAACTAGAGTAACTCCTCTGTGATAGAGTTCGCAGTTGTTGTGTACTCCGGGTCCCATTGGTGCACATCACGTTGCTGTCGCCGAACTTCTTTGACCTACTTATAGAGATTTTGTTGAAAGGCGCAATCCATCAGACCCTCGAGAAACATCGCTACTCACCCCCGATCGCTGAGTCTAGTGCTGTTACTCTTATTTGCGGTTGTGGACACATGGAAGCACTCCTGATAGCGTTCCGTTGTTCTATCGACCAGAGTACCACTGGCCGTAACCTATCTCCTACCTGATCCAAGCCGAGCCATTCATTTCCCTTCTTGCATTCTGTTTCTAAATCGGCAGATTGCTGATTTTAGTTCACACACATGAATTTTCAGCATTGCACCAAACACTTTAAAATGCATCTGAAGTTAATTCTCAGTTGTTTGGTTTTCCATCAGGTGTTTGCAATCGGAGTTACGGTTTGGATGTTGCTCGCCTTGCTGGTCTACCACTCGAGGTCATCCACGCCGCGGAGGCTAAAGCTAAACGAGATGAACAGCTGGAGTCTGTGTGGTTGCGTTTGGACAATGAATCTTGTGCTGCTAAAAATGATGGCAATTCGGCGAAACGTGTCCGTTATGATNCGGTCACGGAACAACAGGCAAGGTCTTGGTTTATTATTTGCTTTTAAATTTTATGCTGCTTTGTTTTCCACTTGAGGTCATTGAGATCAGTGCAACAAACCACGCAAGGTTTGTGGTACTTTGTTAAACTACCCTCACATTGGCATTTGGTTGTCGTCTGACTGTCCATCTTTGAACGTGGCACATACATACCTGCCGAAAACCTTTGACCTGTTCATTGATATCTAGTTATCTAGACATTGTTGTGACATGTACCACCAACTGCTTTGTCGTCTTCAATTTTGTGATCGAAACTAGACAGAATTTTGACAAATTTTGATGAGTAAGATCGAAGATTGCGTTCTGCACTACATCTTGGTTTGTAGAAATGGTGGTATAGCTTATGACATTGAGATACGCGCAGTGGCATCGCTCAGTAAATCAGTCATCATAAAGCAGCGTTGGCCAAGTGGTTAGGTCAACAACTTGTGACCGGGGTTTAAGCCGTTCCACCGCCGCCCGTCTTCCCAGGCAGCCTTCGTATGGCCGCGGCCCCCCTTCCTGAATGTTGACTGTACAGTTCAATGATTAAAAAAAGGAAGTAAAAAAACGTTTTACATAGTCGCACAGCAAGATACTGTGAGGCGAACTTCACTGATCGCTGCTAAACTCACAGTGTATACAAAGACAGTACAAAACAAATAGGGATTATACCCAATTGGAGGACGGCGAAGAAAGTGAACACAGCGTACACGACCTAACTATGCATATACACTTTGAAACTTTCTGACCTGATAAGAAGTGAAAAGAGCGCCACTTCTGTCCGTGATTCTCCATATCCTTTAATGTCTCCAACCAACCAGTTACAGAGTCTAAAAGACTAGACATCTTACTAATCTTTGTGTGCATTTCTTCACGCCTCGTATCCACGTCATCTGGTGAATACGATGAGATTTTCTTCAACCTGGAGCAGCAGATGCCACTAAGGCGCTTTCCAGGAGATGATAGTCGGGCATGAACAATGCGTGTTCAATCTAGCGAAGCCCACTTATCTGAATTCGATGTGATTGCCAGTTCTTCGCTGAATCATTGCAAATACTCGACTTCACTGCTATCAAGTGTTGTTTTTGCACGGAAGTCAGAGGACGAAAAGCCGATATCCGGGGCTATAATCGGGTTGGTGAACGACTGGCAGTGCACCTAGGAGAGTTGGCCAAAAACCCTGATTGCAAACCAACCAAGAGGAGGCGTACGAACCACATCCATACCTTTCCGGTTGTGCCAATGGTCACCGGCTCCATTGGGCATCGAGGTGTATTGGGAACCTTGGAC
>UZAN01043137.1:11987-25278 GCA_900618425.1 Echinostoma caproni
TCATGTTTTCCTGGCCCCGGTCATCTGCAGTAGTTTTGGAGATCACACCTGACGAGGTAGCCATGATAGCACTGTAACGATTCACGGTTGTTTCGGTAGACTGTGAACAGCACTTTGATGCAGTTTTCTAGGCGTTAGGTTCACACTTGTTGATCACCTTACATCAAATAAATTTTGAAATTGGTATCAAATGGCCAATGATTAAAAAGTCAATCGTAATGGGAGCGACTAAGAGAGGTTAGGAGACATGGCTTGTTGCATTACACTCATTTTGACGGGGACTGCGCAAGGGGTCTTATCATTGAGACAGGTGAACCGCACATGGTTGGTGAACTATAGTCACGCAAGCATCCGAACGGATGACTGTATGTGTGACTCTTGTTAGATAACACGAGTAGTGTGTTCCCGCCTACACGGTTGAAAGCGTTCTGATATTGTCCTTGCGTGACAGGTCTTCAGACTCCTCAGTGACCGGTGCTTTGTTCACACTCCCAGGCTGAATTTACGCTCACTGCCCTGCAGGTCAGACTTTTGAGCCAAAGGCTCCGGTTAGGGTTCCCCTTCGTCGCTGTGGGCTACCGCGAAGTATGTGCCCGAAAATCTTAGGCATCCATTTCGAAAAACCTCTTCCCCGTTTGTCTAGTACTTCCTCTCAGACTGGAGCAGACTGACCTGGATCAGCTTGTAACTCTTGTCGAAAGAAAGTACAATGTAGGCATGTGTGTGTATGCGTGAAAGTTGGATGGATAGATGGATGGATGGATGGATTAATAAAGTGAGAAAACACTCGGGTAAGGAGTTACTCTGCCCTTAGTATAACGGTTAGCAATATGCTGCAGTTTGATGTGACGATAATTGATTTGCACATTCTCATATGTTCAAACTGTTGATGATAATGAGGATTTGCCCCATTAACCCATCACCCTTCTTGCTTTTATCTTTCCACGTAACTTGGTCGGTCGCGATGAAGAATTTATATTTTTGCCTGAAAGCGCGTTTTGAAACATGTCACCTGAATGGTGTGTGTGTGTGTGTTTGAATTTGCAACTGCACTTCCGTCATCTGTTTCATGTGACGGAAACACACTGCTGGTGAGTACGGTTTTCAACTGCGATTCATCTGCCCTTTTATCCGACGAAGCACAACTCCCAAGCCCGTCCACACACGGTCCTGAATCGTTCTGTGTGTGTATGTGTGCTCGTGGTCGGGAAAGCCGACAGTTGTTCCAAGACGAACTTAACGAACGATAACAAAACACATTTGGTCTTGGCTGAACGTGTCAGATCTGAGCTTTTGGGAAACATGTGAAGAGTTTAACCATCTTAATGCTGACACGGCGAAAAGCAGACCGCTCCAATTATGAAAAAATGTAATCAGTGTTTCCGTCAAACCGAATCGGTTCTGAGTGAGAGAACAGTTGGTTTGAGAAAGAAGCCAGTGACCGCGGAGTAGTTGAGAAATAAGGTTAGTGTCCATCTCTTCAACAAGGTCAGCTCAGTTCAGTGTAGCATAAATGTTACTGCTTTCTTCTTCTTTTAAGGCGGATCAACAGAAAGACTAAACTACATCCATTTTTAGCAAAATGAACCATAAATTTTAATCAATATCCAAATCTGGACAACTGTTTTACAGAATCATTCCTGATACCATCATATTTATGTTTATTTATTTATTATGGATCAACAAAATTGATGTTGATAACATCAGACGAGAGCAGACGAAAGTTTAACTTTTCCTTAGAAGCTCATTCGGTGGAGTGAGGTGAATTCTGAGGGGCAGTCAGCTTACATACCAACTGGTGGATGATATATACACCTTTTAGGTGGATGAACAATTCGCATGTGAAAAGATCAGTGCAATTGGTGTGACATCGTTGTAGGTCACCTGGTAGAGCGTGCGCTGTACTAAAGCGTAGGCGGCGTCAATGTGTGGATTCGAATTCCACTGAGGTTACGGAATTTTTCATAATCGCCATAAAATCTTCAAATCTGCCAAACAACAATCTAAAGTTTAACTGTTCGCCTAAACTGACCCACGGTACACATATCAACAGGCCTTTCGGGGGTTTGAACCGCAACGGATAGTGAATGTCCCTACCGGGGCAATCACCAAACAACAAGGTTGAGTAGAACCTGTTAGGGTTGATTAGGTTGGTGCTCCAATGACAAACAGTTTACTACAGCCCCTCAAGTCACGATTGCAGGCACAGTGAACTGTCCGTTTCTTTCTCCAACAGAATTTGTTTGAAGCACAGAAGCGTACAAGCTTGTTTTCGGTAATTCTTCTACAGACTAATACATCACAATTTATATCAAACTGTTTAGAAGGGGAGGAAATCATGACAGATTGGAAAAGAGATAATCAACATTCCAGTTTCATGACCGGATGATGCTCACATTGTGGTCCTCACACATGCGCACCGGTTCGGATCATTAGGGATGTGTGGGGGGATGGCTCTGTGGTGTGTAGTGTTGGCCATGGAAGACCGAGTGTTCTTACGAATTGTGTAAATGGTTTTTTTGACAGATTTGAAGTTGTTATGTCGATTGCGAAAAGTTCAGTTCTTACAAATTGTTTTTGGGAGCATAGGGCGGATTTCGATCGCTTCCGTTTTAGCCGAATTGGGGCTCCTAATCCTCTTAGATCGGCCAGTGCGAACTGATTCGAGAAGTCGAAACGCCTCGGCCACATTAACTACTGAGTGGCGTATGAAAGATACATACAGAATATTTATGAATGAGGCAAATTGTTGGCATTGTGAATCTATGCTATATTCCCACCATGTCTCTCTGTTCGGGTGAGATGAACAAGTGACCAGCGGATAGACCTCACCCGAAATCAAACCAACTTTGGATGTGCAAAGTATGTGAAAGCTGAGCGATTCTATGAGACCGAACACATGATGATATGTTCACAACGAGAATACTGATGAGTAGCAAATCATTCGGTTGGGAAAAATGACAGCATGGAATCTCTGTCTATTCTGTGCGATTTTTCTTCTAACTCGTCAGGACAGAGTACAGTTTCCGACATGCAGACAATAGTTCATAAAAATGAACTGTCAACTGGATTTGGTTTTCCTTTTCTCGAAAAAAAAAAAAATGACCACAGTTGAACGAAACATTCCACTGTAAATTTATTACCGTACGGTTAGACAGTATGCCCGGGGAGGGAGACGACGAAGAGGGAGAGGGAGTCGCAGGGAGGGAGGGAGGGGGGGTGTGCCCAGACGAACCTTCCCCCTCCCCCACCCCTCTACTTCTCCTTTCTTCGTCTTCTCCCTCTCAGCCTGGAAAACTGGCAAGTTGTTCTGATTCCTAATTGATCCCCAACACACACAACAGGGGAACCGCCCCCGGAATGTTCGGGTAACGATAGAGAGAGAGAGAGAGAGAGTACTGTCCTTTTCCCTGGTCCGAGGAATTGGTGTACACGACTTTTCCGTGGACAGGCAGTTGGTTGACAGTAAAAAGTGTATACAGTTGACAGCAAATTCATTGAATTTTCTTTCTTGGTGTCAGAAAAATTACTTAACTGTCCCTCTTGTTTTATAATTATTATAATTATTTTTTTCTATAGAAAACCTTTTTCCAATCATCCATCAACTGTCCACATGCAGGGAACTGCTCCATCTTGAGGATAGTGTTCACACATTTTGTTCCACCCATTCCCGATTAATTACGGGAAAGTATACCTTACGTGTTTAATGATGATCCCTGCGAATTTACAAGTTAGTGATGATAGACGACAACAACAACAGTCTGTTTTCGTGTTTACACCGTTGGTTGGTTTCCTCACAATCATTGATCAGCATCTCGTCCATCGGATAAAGTGAACACTTTTCTCAGCGTAATCGCATACATGGAACAAGCAGCCAATTCGGATGCTTTTACCACATCATCTGATCTCGGCCAATCACTATATATATATATATATATATATATATATATATATATATATCACGTTGGTTGCGCCTAGTAGCATCAAACCCTCCTACAAAACATTGAATCATCATCTCACATCATTTCAACCGTTCTCTTACATCATCGTTGACACTTCGCTCTTCTCATTTTCCTATTACGTAACTCTCTTTGACCTACTTAATTGAACAATTTTTTTACTCGAATTCATTTCTGGTTGTATTTTTTCGTATTACGTAACCATGTCTAACTCTCTTTTCACCACGGCTAATCGTTTTCCATTACGTAACTGTTTTTATGCTAACAATCCCTTCCTCCTCTTTCACCATACCCAAATGACTTTGGTAATGACGCAACGACCCAGCGCCTTCTGCTTGACCCCATGTAATTGTGTGAATGTCCATATATGGTATTCTTAAGATAAAAATTTCGTCTATTTCATGTGCGTAGACAGCTGATTGAGAGCACGCGAAAGTGATGACCAATATCACCAATTCTGAAAGAGCTATCTGTATAAAAGTCACCCGGTGTTGCAAAACGAGGTTATTGTGACGGAATTACACTCTCTGGTTCAAAGTATATGAATGAACTGACAAAAGATTACCGGATACGCATGCCTGACGAGCGGCAAGAACCGCGAAACCGGTCGTGTGCTTCCAGGGAAATTTTGTCCGATCAATCAGATGCTACTTATGATGATACATAATCTCACTCGCCTGTTTATGTCGATATTTTTATTCTTCATGAAGCATTTGGGGGGGGGGGATGTAAATGAATTTTGGGGAATTTTCATCACTATGAAATTTGTGTCTTATCAGCAATGCGGAAATCCCGCCACCGAGTCGGAGACCAACCTGGTCTGTTGCTAGTGGTGCAACAGTGCACTGCGCACTGTCAGCTGATCGGACGGTTCTGTTTTGTATAAACATTAAATTGTACAAACCCATGTTTGCTAGATTTTGTTGTGAACATCCGAGCCCATTCATGTCCGAGTAATATGGTTCAGAATCATGCGCTCGTCAGAAATAAGTTTAGGCTAACTACTTCTTGAAACGGAGCACTGGAGCTTTGAATTTGATAATGCAATGAATTTCATCTCACCAAATGCAGATCGGACTGAAAGGTTCTGAGTTCTAAATAAGCAGTTGCAGTTCCGGGTCTAAGCTGGGTCAATGAAATTGCACCTTGGAAGAGGCACAATAATCTGTGGAAAAATCTGTGCTGTACCGTATACCTGAGGTTGGTTTGTTTAAACCTGATATTGGTTGTTTCACACGGTTTTGAATAGCGGCAAAACTGCATTGCATTGACTGTTGCACATGTCAGATGCGAATGACCATAGATTACCGGATACGCATGACTAACAAGCGGAAAGAAACACGAAACCGGTAGTCTGCTTCCAGGGAAATTTAATGGAGTTATTCATATACTACTTATTGTAAAATATATGCATATACACACATATACATGTTACTCGGCTCTACGGTTCGTTAGTCCTCATTCTTCTAATCTCACTTTATTTCTGAACAGATGTTCCTAACTTCGGGTGATTCTTTGCACACTTATCCATTCACTTGACGTGACCTGGCTTCTGTGGCATTGGATTTGTGAATAACCGTATTCGCTTGAACTCATGAATGAATGCGGAGAATATCAAGCTTCATGAAATGTCCTAATGTGTTTTGCCAAGGCTTGATTGATGCTGTGTACCCTATTGACTGACTGAATCAAGGAGGATAAAGTATTGCTGATCTAATGTATTGTAATATATTGAAAGAATGTTTATGAACATGTATACTCACATTTTGAATAATAACCTAGTTTGCGTTCTTTTCTCCTGGAATAGCACCGATCCCGTGTCTCCACCATAGCGGTTTAATGAGACCAAAACCACGTGGAATTGCAGTGACATGCTCATTGAATTTATTATTAATTCATTAATTATAATTATTGTTACTATTGTTATTATAGACTAGCGAGATCTATTAAACAAATCTCTAAATGTAGTAACACTGTCAGGGATAAACTCGCGGATTCTATCCAAGACATACAAGCATGTGCAAATTTCACTGCCAAAATACTCGTAAACACTCACCACTCATTACACAAAGAACTTTCAAAGTTGCACCTACATTATCCACACGTTCAACACTAAAATCTTTATTTTCACGTATCTCTTCTTATCTTAATTCTGTTTTGCCATGTCTAGCACGTCTACTTATTGACAGGGAGAAAATTTCCACAGAATTACACATATGCCTGCTTCATTGATAAAACACAATCTACTGCTTTCAGTTTCATTATGTATCAATTTGTAAATTTGAATCCACAAATATGGTATGTAAATGTTGAAATGTTGACTTGACTTAAACACCGAGATGGAAGAAAGGACTGGGAGAGAATTTTTATGCTCCAACCAACACACCATCTATGGTCTATGCCCGGCGAAATTTACTGTGGAATCAACTCATTAAATTTGTGGACAGGATAAGTTCCGAACAGAACCGATGGAGGAATGTATGCATTCCTAGTCACCAACCCCGGGGCGATGGACAGGTGCAGGTAGAGGTAAAATCGTAAGCCTCTCTTGCTGTTTGCTCGATTCGCTGGGTGGATGCGTAGATTCTCTGTGTAATTGGTGTTTGCGATCGCGTTCCACGCGATTTTGCTCAGTCATTACCAAGCGTTCGGTGGGTGATTTCATCGTTGTGACTTTCCTAATTGCTGCTTGAAACCACATCAAAATGTGTCGAACCGTTCAATGTAAGTGGCTCAGCCTCGGCATCTGAACAGGTAGATTCAGTAGAATTTGACCGGGAGTGTTTGCGTCAACGCTTTCTTCTTCACGAATGTTTGGCAAAACAAAGAGTCAGCATATGGTCAGTGTAAACAATTGGATAATTATCTGAGATAACGAGGGGCTCTCAATCTGCTGCCCAATTCCTGGTCATTCCAAATCCGCACGACAATTTTTGACAACACGGAGAATGCCTGATCAGTCCAGCTCTCTCTCTCTCCCTCTATTCCGCGGTAGACAGTGCTGACCTTAACAGTGCTGTATATTACACGCTGTTCACCCAAACAGACATGACAAAAGTTGGTGCCTATATGACTGACATAAATGGGAGTGATCAGGAATTCCAATACCTGTTCTTTCATTGAGTCTGCTTACACCGATAGCCAGTATTCTTATAAACTAATCTCAGCCCCCCCTCCCGCCAAATCAACAGATTTTTTCACCGCATGGATACCCGGAATAAACAACAAACACTAACCGCTTCATGAACAACACATTTCCAAGTGAATAACAATGGTCTGCAAAATCGATCACGTTTGTCCAGCGAAGGTCATGGAAGACAAACGAGAGTTGATTGGTTTTGTAAAATTATTCTTGACTTGTTTTTTCCTGATTTTTTTAGATCATATCACTAAATAGACGATGACTGTGGTAATGGTTGGTGTCCTCTCTCTAAAGTGTGAAATGCAACAACAATTTTCACACGTTTTTAAATTAAATATCAGGACGCAATGTATTTCCGATGAAAAGTCTCTTGTTTGTCGGATCGATTTGTCAAAATCGTGAACACAGTGGGGTTCATGAACCCGGGCTGGGACTGTTCAAAGCGTCTGTGGTGTTGCACTACATTACAATCGCGGTTGACCACGATACACATGATCATCACGCATAACATACTAATCAATAATCATCAGTGCATTAACGTTTTAACGCCATTTGTACAAAAATGAAGCCATAGATATGCTGAATGCTATTCACATCGTCCGTTTGATTTGGAATTGGGTTTTGGCGCATAGCTCACTTGAAAAATGTGTATCCATCTTCATGTAACAAGCGTTTCCTTGAGTGTTTCCCGGGCAACAATAGTCTCATTACATCTTTGTTATAGAACACTTTCATCTAGAGTGATAGTTTATCAAAGTTTGCGACTATCCAGATGGTGCATAGAAATGGTGGATTAGAAAAAAAATTCGTCCTGATTAATTAATTTGTAAATCTGATCTCATAGAGCTCTTTCTGAACCACTCTCGGGGTGTAGCGACTGAACTATGAACGTAGATCACTGTTTCGCAGTCTTTCGAACGATCTTTGTTTCCTTGTAACGAAAACTTATTCTGGTTTAAAAGACTATGGAATCATTATAAAGATGTAGGATGAACTGTTACCAACAATTCTAACGAATATAGCTGCAACTGATTAAAAATCGTTTGTGCACTTAGAGACAATCAAATTTGGTGGCGCTAAAGGAATGCATACACGACCATTAGGGCTGTTACACAATGTTCTGTTCACTTGCACCGCTATCAGTATGACCGCCAATCGCATGCTCCGTTTGGTAGTATTTCGCGCACAATGGCCCATTGTGATGGCTATGCAAACACAAAACCCTGAGAGTATAATTTAATTCGCTTTTGAATCGGTCTTACAGCTCGCATCTAGGTGCGGGACCACGTTATGTTACAGAATGCTTTGCTTGAAGTCTCATATGTAATTAGAATAGTGACTGTCCGGCTTGGAAATCACACATTTCCTTTTCCCGTAGGGATCTGTCTAATTCATAACAGTTCGAATTAGTTCGTAAAACCATTAACCATGCAATATCGTGTACCGGTTTGGTTTCTGTCCGTTGGCTGTTCATTTGGATAAAGAATATGAGAAAGACAGGAAAGCTGAAGGTAGAGACGAAGAGAAAATTGAGAACTCCAGTAAACTATGGCTGCAAAGAAATTGAGAAGATGCACAAACGCCACTATTTACGACACCCAGTTATATCATTCAGTGTCTCTAACCATCGGGTGCGATCTTCTCGAGGTCCCCAGCCAGGAAGCCTAACGGGACCTGTGTGACCAAGTCCCCTGGTTAGGGTTCTCATATACTCATGCAAGATCTTGGCTTGACCACCCTTGGCTTTGTTCCAACCAATACCTGTCTCGGCGAACAACGCTCGCCGTGGCATGCGTTACACAAGTCCCAAACAACGTAATCTATGGTGGTCGACCATTTGCTTTATTGAGCGATCGCATTTACCCAAAAGGTTTGCGCCCAACGTCAGCATTACTCGTCCGGCTGCCCCACCAGATTCATCCAATGCCACATAGACAGCGGTGCCCAAACACCGACATTGTATCTTTATCTTCTTTTCCTAACGGCCAAGTTTCTAGGCTGCTTAGTCGAACTGGCCGAACTGCTGCAGCATACACTCGACCCTTCACAGAAAACCGGATGTCGTGACGGCGCCACAGATGTCTCAAGTTGGCACATGGCAGATGAGCCTTCTGTATGCGAGCAGACACTTCATCTGTGTTGCATCCACCGGGTAAGATGAAACTGGTCAAATAGCAAAAACTTAACCATTTGCTCTATTAGTTCCTCGATTAGAGTGAGTCTGGGTACCGGACTAACCCAGTTTTTAAGTAAAATTTTGCACTTCGAAGGTGTAAAATGCATACCGAACATGGCTAATATCATAACGTTCCAGTATGATGACGGCTATAATGTTTCGCCTTTTTCTTGATGGATATCTCTCTCTTTCTCTCATCCCTTTTCCTTCGTTTTTCCTTCCTTCGTCTTTCTTTCATTCCTCCTCTTCCTTCTTTTTTATTAAATAACCACAGTTACATATTTTAGAAAGCGGGAAGTGGAACAATCAATGGGGCCGCCATACAACACGCAATGGGCGAAGTCAGGCGATGTTGGTGGGATTCGAACATACGTCCGAAGGGGTGATAATTGGTTACGTTACCACTGGGTCACCACCGTCCTTCATTATATCATTCGTTTTTTAGGCTTTCTAGTATTGGATTTCACAATAAGCCATGGCAGGTGGTACTTAAGGTTGTGTCATATGTGATCCTTTGGTCCTAATATTTATGGGTACCGCATTGGCCACTGCGCCGGAAGATTGATTTGCAAATTATACACAACAAAACTGCGAGTTCTTCACGTGTTAGATTTGTTCCTTCACTGATCTTCGACAAATATGTGCATGACAATATATCGCCTGAAAAAAATAACGTTTTTCCCTGATTCAGGGATGTATGTGTACAGGGTATCCACCAGTGACAGAGCTAACCCGTGTGTTTGGACTCATTTCTATAGCGCGTATTTGAGCCAGTTAGATCTCAATAGAACAATTATTTCCCGTGAGTGTTCCCCTATTTTGGTGAACTATTTACTTCATTACGTATCAATCAAGGGGGGAGAATGAACTGATCAAAGTCGAGCAGACACAGGAGAGCAACCTCTCTTAAGTTAGGGTTTTTCGGCGGGAGTCGAGGTTGTCTTTATGTACACTGATGAAATGCATACGTCAATTGTCCTGTTCATCTATGTCTGTGTGAATAATCCGATAAGCGTATGTTATTTTCATATCTCTCTACTCATTATTTATTTGAGTTTTACTTTTTATCCTCAAATATTTCCTCACGTTCCCTGTTTTCTGATTTGACTCATTCTGAATAACTTACTGGATCCATTCATTGGAATAGCTTGGTGAAACTTCCCCAAAATCCGAAAATGTCAGAGTTCCGTACACTTATCGCTAATGTGTGTGTGTGTGCACGCAAACAGGGCAACGACACTTAACAGTTCTCGAACAACATTGATCAAACAAGCTCCCCGAGTGACTTCAGCAAAGCACTTAAGCTTCTGAACTACAGACCGTGGGCCGATTGTGTCCACCAATCAGAAACCGTGCGGCTCAGGCAGAAGCTGAACAACAACAACAGAAATACTAGCACGCGACTGGCAGAGTCTCGGATGACCAATGAATTTATTTTGTACGTATTATTTAATCCCTCTGATTTCTTTCAATAAATGAACTGCTATTCCTGTGGCCTTTTCCTTGCGTCTCGGTTCCGTGGGTTATTGCGTGCAAGCACCAGTGTGATCGGGTGCTTATGTGGCGTCTGTGATTGCTAATTCGTGAGTCCTGTGCAGTGATTGGCGTGTGATCTTGGAGACCTTCTATTACAACATTCTCCTGCTGAGTTTTATGAAGACCGATTATGCTCAATATTGGTTCTGGGTTCCATATAATGGGAGAATATATGAAAGAGTTTATTTTGTCCATCGTTTAATAATGTCGCAATATCCACTAGATCAATAACGATATTCCACCAGATGGGTGTGTTGATGTAATACAGTATTCAAATTCTCCGTGCACTGAAACTCTGCAAGGTTTGAACCGATGACATGGATTTCTTTCAGTTCGTTCCACGTTGTTGTATGGTTCTTTACCTTGATCCGATGCACACTGTTCTGTCGTCAAACTGCTTGGACAGTTTGCTGTCAATCAATCATTTCATCTTAAAAAGTGAGAAACACTCCGTATGGGAAACTCATGAGGCCGTTTCCGCTCATGCCGTGGGATACTCAGTCAAGTACAGTGTTTTGTACACACTTCCCGTTTATTTGTAGACAGATAGGAAACACAGAATACACAAGAACAAATCCACATATACATCATTAATCCCTGTATTTATAGCTTTATGCTTGTTTCTGTTAACAACTGAGTCTGTCTGGAGAGAGATTTGTTGATTGCTCATTTTTATTTTTATCTGAATCAATACTGAAGGACAGTAGATGTGGTCAGATGTTAACGTTTGTTCCGGGTTGCCGCATTCGTTGATGTGAAACAAGCCTATCTAGGTATATTACTCGAGGTTGACTAATAAAAAGAAACAAACATGGACGCCCACAGTGTATAACCGCGAAAAGGTAACCCAGCTCAATGCATACGCAAACGATTCGTGTTTATGCAGCTAGCTGTCACAGTTGATCACGTTTTAAATGACCCCGCCCTCCAAGCTGCTCAACATTTACTCGCTGCTACTTCGCACGCGGAATTGGTTTGAAAAAAACTTAAACATGTCATAACATACTGGTTTCGTTTCACATACCGTGTGCTGTCGGTTCCCCTATAGGTCTGGTGATGTATACCTCGACCAAACAAAACGTCAGCTATCACAGTGTTCGGCCAAACACTTTCACAAGTGATTGACAATTAATCGATAACCTAACCGATAACCTTTGATCAAGTGATCGATCACAAACAACTCGAGGTCATCTGTCGCGAAAAAAGTCATGAGAAAAATACACCGGTAACTCCATCTGTCGTCTGCTTTACCACAGAGTCAAGCTATTGGAGATTCCTGAAACGTTTCTAATGCGATTACATCACCCGATTGGTTGAGCCCAAAACCTGTTGAAGCAAATAAATCAGTCGAAGTGCCGGTGCTCATCTACTTTTATTTTTTAATCGTGTTTATTTTAATGCAGGTGTCAGATCACCGGGACTATATTCCTGTTTATGAGCCATCCGGCTGTAATTTAATGTACGACTTGGAAACAAACATCTCGCGACTGTTTTTTATGTTCGACTTGGATGCAACCAAGACGGCGAACCCCCATTGCTCAGCAAATTTTGATTATTCGGTGTCTCCTATGTCATTCAGAATTTCAGGGTGAAACTTACTGCCACGGTGTAGAAGCAGAAACAGAGGAGTAAACACTTCTTCTGTCGTCCGAATATACCATCATTATACCATGTAAAAGAAACAGAGTAGCCAATAAACTCGTTTGCGCTGAGTTTTCCACAGACTAATACATCACAATTTATATCAAACTGTTTAGAAGGGGAGGAAATCATGACAGATTGGAAAAGAGATAATCAACACTCCAGTTTCATGACCGGATGATGCTCACATTGTGGTCCTCACACATGCGCACCGGTTCGGATCATTAGGGATGTGTGGGGGGATGGCTCTGTGGTGTGTAGTGTTGGCCATGGAAGACCGAGTGTTCTTACGAATTGTGTAAATGGTTTTTTTGACAGATTTGAAGTTGTTATGTCGATTGCGAAAAGTTCAGTTCTTACAAATTGTTTTTGGGAGCATAGGGCGGATTTCGATCGCTTCCGTTTTAGCCGAATTGGGGCTCCTAATCCTCTTAGATCGGCCAGTGCGAACTGATTCGAGTAGTCGAAACGCCTCGGCCACATTAACTACGTGGTTTGATTTCACTAAGTGTGAAACAATTGAGCTATTAATGGTCTCAGTTACTCCTTGTGTTCAACCAGGTCGGGTGTTGCTCACGGACTCGTTCAGATAACCGTCTGTTCGTACGGCCAATGTACCTTGCCCCACAGGAACAGGTAAATATGCACACACAGAAAGGGACAGCAGAAACAGGCAAGTTATCTTTGAGTTGAAACGACAGAAGTGGCCTGGAGACGAACACAATGCACAGTTTTGCCGCAGGGAATGCTTTTTCTACAACTGAACTCAGCTTACGTGTCACTATTTTGGCAGTTGTGTCGTCCTTGAAAGGTAGCGCTAAGTAAATCGGTTTCTTC
>UZAN01043138.1:2057-20997 GCA_900618425.1 Echinostoma caproni
CCAAGCCACACCCACTGAACATTTTACCTCGGCTGGTTATTAACTGTTCGAGAACATTCCTTGTCCAGCTTGCAGAACAAGTAAAGTCAATCCGGACAATCCATCATGAGGTGATGTATTTTTGTTCATGTTTGATAATTTTGAGAATAAAGAGAACACTGAATTTTAGCGGCTAGCATCTTACCGTTCGATTTTTCTAGAACTTGTGAAATGAATTTAAAAANCAAATTCAGTCCAACAATATGTAATTGGCTTTTTCTCTCACTCTGGACATTCATGTGAAATAATGGGTTACACCATCTTCTGTTCTGTGCATTATTTTTCTTATTATAACTTCCTATTTAGTCACTTGTAGTTTTAATCTTTCATAATATTTATGCTTTCATCTGAGAGGTTATTGTTGGTGCAGATGAGACTGACTGTACTCCGTGTTCACTTTTAAACTCTCGTACTTCCGAAAGTTTCAGTATTGCCGGGATGGGTGTCTCGGGTTATGTAAGGTCACTTTTCCTTTATACCTCACGAAATGCTTCTGCACAACCAAACATATAAAATAGTCTTTGTTGAGGAAGCCCTGCCTACTGCCTTCCCGTGGCGGAGGTGCCTTATAACCGAAATAAAAGGACGAAAAGCCATCACCGGGTCAGTAAACCGCCGGCACTTTACCTAGGGAAGTTGGTTAAAGCCCCGAATCCACACCAACCAAGAAGAAGCGTACGAACCACACATACACACCTTGGTTGTGGCAGCGGTCTCCTGCTCAGGTGAGCATCGAGGCGTATTGAGCACCCGTCTGAAAGGGATATGATTCGATGAACTGGATACCTGCCCTCAGTAGGCTACGGTCTTCAGACACCGCTGTGCTTCCTTTTGGTTCAGGCTTTGGCTGAATGAAAGCTCCGGTTGTAAATTCTCCAGGAAAGCTCCCCTTCCTTGGCCTGAGCAACCTAGCAGTATCGTGCCCATGAGCGAATCACGTAACTTTTGTTCTTTTCATAAAGACTAATCTACCGTAATTTGATTTACATAGTCCGGACTTAGTCATGTGTGAAACTTATGTATATTTCACATTCTGGTTAGTTGTGCGTTATCATCTCGATTGTGAACGGGAATTGAGCTTGCATACGGACAATCCTTGACTATCAGCTCAAGCGTAACCTAAATGAGCATCGACATACGCACAATGGAAAGCACAGTTTGCTATCTGACTTCTGTTTTTAAGACCCTGTCGTCAGCATTCTTCTTTACATGCAACTCACCTCAAAGCTATCCATCCATTCGAGCAGTTTTATAATCTGTGTGAAAGCAAACTTCATCGGAAAAATTTTGTTGCGGATGAAAAGTTTTTCATCCGTCAGGAGGGCAGCTGCATGAAAGCAAACGTGATTACCAGTGAACTAATATCTCGGGAAGTGAATGAGACTTCATCATCTAGATTATAGACATTCCGATCAAACCCCAACAGTTCTTTCTGCATGCACAGGGTTAAAAATTAGTGTTGCATAAAAGGACCTTATAGTTCCATATAACTTCAGTCATTATCCGGTTGCTATTAAAATTCCTTGACAAGTTCCAGAATGTTTGATTTGACTAGTAAAAGCTATCAAGTGGATTGAGAAGTCAGGCGGTTAAGAAAGAAGGTTTGGGGGATGTGAACACAAGATCTCCGGATCAGTATAATGCAGCTAAAAATCCCTTGATCATAACCGCACAATTATTAAATTACTGAAAGGAAGACAACTCGCTAATTTTCGATATGACGCCTGGTTTATGTGGGCATTAAAATGAAAAAATGACGAAACAATGTTTGCATAAAATATGGGACCAAACTCACGACTAACTGTGATATACCGGACAGTGAGAATAGGCTACTGATCAAAACAGTTATTTAATGTAAAAACGGCTGAACATGGAGTGGAAAGTAAACGATGCAATAATCAACATCCGAGTATAAATTGATTGTGTGGTAGTCATGTAAATTTTCAGGCGAAATGAATTCTCTGAGCACTGAAGTAAACGCTGTACTTAAACCACGAGAGCTATGTTGTCAAATTATATTCACTCAAATATGCGGCTTTAAGACTTTCTGGAATTCTATTTTGTCTCAGTTCCTGTACCTTGATAAATTTCTTAAAATACTGTTTAGAAAGATAGTTCCAATAAACGTGACTGCCACGGTGAATGCCAGTTGTGTACTGAATGGATTGTTACTTTTGTTGTGATTTCGATCACTCATTCCAGTGATCTCTAAAGTCATGTCATACTGAATCTTCAAATATGCAGGCTTACAATTTCTGAAGTACTGTCGTAGAGGAATAATCATTCGGGAAACTATGGAAGCTGTTATTTTAAAGTTGATTTGGGCGTTCAGTTTGTTTAAGTACGGGAACTCCAATCGTCGGTAAAACAATGGATTAAATTGATCATATCTTGTCTAACAGCGCGTGTCCGACTGTGGTCATCCAGTGAATCAGAGTGACCCTGTGATTAGTAAATATGTAAAATGCCAAATGACACCAACCAGACAGTAATGGCCACTCAGATGTCAATCCGTTCTCTGCGCCTGACCACACTTACAGATTCTGGTGTACCCCACTTCACATTAAAGACACCGAATGCTCGAGATTCCGGACCGATAACTCTAAACTCACATGACGGCCATTCCGCAATGCTAAGTTTGGAAACTTCAGTGTAATTGGTAGCTGAGTGTCCTCGAAATAGCATACTTCAAACAGGTACCTATTTGCTTAAGGGATAAGCTTTGTCAATCACATAAACACTCATCTTAAATTTAGGAAATTCAACCCAGTAACGACACAGGTGCGTTAGTGGATTAAGCAAACGTTCAAGGAGTAACTGCGTAGTAATAATCAATTCGACTCAGCCTCGGGTTAAGATAAATGATGCATACACGCATCCCGAATTGATAGAAAGCTCTTCTAGAGAAATATTTTAGGCAAATTTGTTTATTGTTTTTTTTCGTTCTGCAAAATTGAGGACATGTAGAACAAGCAATAACAGTGAGGATTCGTAACATGAAGCAATGAAAAGCATAATATCAAATTTAGTTAACCGCACTAAATCATCGGTTACCTATTAGGGGGATGAAAAGTACATTTATTCTGAACGATGCTTTTTATGACATTATGAATGACAGCGAAGCAAATTTGGTAAAACAAGATTTCCAAAACCTCTGAAAGTGAACAAGGGATTAAAAGTAAAAAAACGAAGGTTGTTCGCAATTATTCTCGGTACATATTCGATGTGATCAAGGAAACATCGTCCCAGACAATGAACGGTCCATTGGACAGTAGAGAGGGAGCAAAAAGATAAATGTGGCAGAAAAAAATTTAAATGAATTTTCAACCACCAAAACCCTCCTCCCATAATCTCTTCTTTTCCCGATGGATTTTCATAACGAAATACATGTAGAGTTGTCCGCGGGGACTGTTAAAAGTGTAATCATTATGGACATCTTAATCCCGTCTGCAGTTTTTCATGTCCAATTCGGAATGAATGAAGTGCCCACGTAAATTCGAATCGAAATAAGACGAATTTCTGCGAAATTTCACGCAGTAGATTGCAAGGAGAACGAAGGTCATGGAGAACGTTTGATAGACGGAAGTCAATTAATGCAACCATGTTCTTCTTCTTCCCGCTATCTCACAAGTTTAACCATTAACCACTCCTCCACTTCGGAATCAGCATTACAATCACCAAAACTAATGCGGTCAAGCCAATATTGTAAGACATTCAGCAGTGCACCGTGTGAGGTTCGAGTATTAGGCAGATAAAAGACAAGTAGTAAAATTGAGAACAAAATAGTACACAGTTCAACTGCAACATGTGCGCATACTTAAAAGATTAAAAGTGATAAACAAAATGATCAGATCCAAAAAATAGAGACGTACGATGTAAGAAATTCGGTCCACGTCACCTCCAGGTATCACGATGAGACAGCTCTTCTTGAAAGCTGAGGGATTCAACTCATCATCAAATACACAGCGCAAAAATAAGTCAAGCTGTACTCTGCATCCTTGTGCATATTGACTTCAAACCAATCGGTGTATGCTATATGCACAGATGAATTTCACGGTTTCAGTTGGCCAACTGCAAATGACTGTGTTTTCCGAACCTTGTACGTTACGAGTTTTCTCTTTTTCACTTTACGAACCATCTGACCATAATTAACTCTACTTTACCGATGATCAGACATTCCAAGGTATATTTATATAAACATGCGCATAACTCTAAATTATAGAGATTAAATAAAGAAAACAAGCTTGCTTGCATGCAACCATTTTTATCCGCAGTTTTATCTTGAACATAGTGAAAGTGATCAGAATCCGTCTCTCCTATCTAACATCGTGTATGATCCCAAAATTATCTGCAAAGTCACGATACGTCCGACCGCAAACGATAGAATTTCTTCCCCCCCCCCGTTGTGCATCGAACCAGCTCATACACATAGGAGGGTCCGCATGTGAGCATCATCTGGAAATCAACTAGATGTTAGATGTTTTGAATTAGGAAGTAATTTGGAAATAATGATTGTTCCATTATCGTCGCTGAATGATCGTTTGTGCATCCATCATAAACAGAGATATTCTATAATTTTGATTTTTTTACAGCATGTGAAACTGGTACACCCGGACAATCCTTTGAAGTGCTCTGTGCGTCTGCTTTACTCACCTGTCGCTTAAATCTTTTCAAAATCCACAAAACGTAATTGAATAATATTTTATTTACAACATTTCAAGGGTCACTTATTGGTTGAAGAGAGACATTTTCAGCGACAGCGAAAAGAAAGGACCCGGAACTATGAGAAAATTTCAATCGATGCATTCACAACCCAATAGACCTAGAGGATCAGGACGAGGTATAACAGTGCGTATTTAGAGTGTTAATCAATGAACCATCATGAGGAGTGACAACTTAATAATGAGCAGATTGGAATCGATTCCATCATAGTGCACTCAATGAATGCATGAAGTACTTTTGCTGTGTTCCGAAAACCACTAATTCACCGTAAGCGCTTTAGAGCAGGCTTCTAGACTTACTTTCACCCAACTCACCAGGTGACCGAGAAAACAATGTTCTGGTCGCAGCTCTGATGCGCTGTACCAATAAATGGACCCTAGCCGAAAATGGTAAATCAGAACAAACAAAACAGTGTGCGAAGCAGAACTGCTTTGTCGAGTTTGATGAATGCCAGCGGGAATACAATCAATTAACTATAATGTTTAAATAAATCGATTCGGTCCATGAATAAAACAAGCTGAATGAGTAATTATCAATGCGAGGCTTAGGTGATTCGTCAGTCAATAGGAACGAGAATATGAAGGTGCACAGTAAGAAGCTGACCATTCTACTATCGTTATATGGATGGTATTTTCATCTTGATCGAAAATCATAGGCAAACAGATCCACTTTTAAATAACTTTAATAATGCCCACACCGCCATCAGTTTTACGTCCGAATTAGAACTGGGCGATAATTCCCTCGCCCTAGATGTAAAACTTACAAGATGCCAGGGAAACGTGATAAAACGCCCTGTTTACCGCAAACCAACTTGAACTGGACAATAATCTAATTTTGCCAGTTTTGTGCCTCTGAAGCCCAAGCGAAACCCTTGCGTATCGAGCAGGGAGAATTTGCTCAGCAGACCGTTTGCCATAGGAACTGGAAAGTATAACGCAAACACCGTCTGACAAAGGCTATCTGGAACGATTTGTTGGGAAGAATTTGACAGAACGGCCACTGAGAGCACCACTAACAACAGTGAAAAGAAAAGAACTCTTCATAAAAATGCCTTTTAAAGGAGATTACAAGTCTGAGTTACTGAGACGCCGATTAGAAAAGGCTATCGCTGTCACTTTCTCTGTTGCAGCCCTACGTACTCAAATCACAACCTGGCGATTGGTTTCTGTAAATCCTAAAGATACATTGCCTATTCTATCCTCATCTATGATCATTTACCACTTTCTTTGCTTATGTTCGGCAAGTTGTGTAGGAAGAACGATCAGGAAATTATCTCAAAGAATCAAAGAGCACAAATCGGGGTGGCTGAGTACGGGCATAAGGAAAACGATTATAAGTGCGGTGTTAGAACACCTTGCAGACACGGGGCATCAAGCAAACAATGACGCTTTCAAGGTGATCTACAAAGTACCAGCAAACCCAACAAAGGCCGTTCATCAAAGACACCTTGCTATAGCCGAGGCGGTGATTATTCGCCTACTTAATCCGCCCCTTTGTTCTCAAAAACCGATTCGCTTACCCTGGCCTAAACCTGACATAACCGACCAAAACCACCGTGACCTTTATCATGATCCAGGGGCGCAGACCGGAAATGAAATAGCTCACTCTATCCACCGACTGTGGACGTTTCCGAACCACACAACAATAACAACAACAACAAAAACACTGCCCTCACATTTCCAAACCACACATCACAAGATCACAATCAACTAATCATATTCATCACATCTGACCATTACACTAATTTGATAATTTTGAACCCTATATAAAACTGTATTAGCCCGAGGAGGAAGCTATCGAAAACAAACTTTGTTCGCTACAGTGTTTTCAGAATGAAAGTAATTTATCCACGGACTAACTGAACATGACCAACCGAATTCGATGGTGCAAACTGGGGGAGTTACTGTGAAGTTGCTGGGCCGTGTTTCACAGATCACATTCCCATCGTTAAATGGGAACATTCAAGATGAGGCGAGGGATTTCACAGTCTCTGCGTTCGAGAGATTGTCCTAGTACATTCAAGATATAGTCATCGGAAAAACTGATGCAATCTCGGAAAAGGTCAATCAAACGATTTATATGCAATCAAATTTCGCGATGATTATCAGGAAGCGCTGAACAACTCTTCCTCCTACTGGTACTTTTCCATCGCATCCACCACTATCCGTGGACTCCAACGTCAAAAATTTGCCATACGAGCTGCAATTCTTAACCCCGAGTTACCTAACCCCTCGGTTTGATTAAATAAAACATGTTTTTGTATAGTTCAAGCAAAATCGGGGATTTGAACAGAGGGCTCAGAAACAGGGGGCTGCACAATTTATCCATGATCATTTCACCTCATCTGTGCACGTGTATACTGCAGTCAAAGTGATTTTTATAATCAGTGAAATAATCATTGTGAGACGAAGACGAAGGTCGCCAATCACAACGGACAATACGACACAACAACATAAAACGTGACGAGAGAGCGTGGGGGCAATCACCAAGGCACACCTTATGTGACCAATCATTCACGTTGTTTGAATCGATCAGGTTTCTGATTTCCCTGTTCAAAATTTGTGACGGGGAAACAGTGTTTTCAGAATCGTAGATCTCAAGGTTTGTGTACGAAAAGAATGAGCCCTAAAGTATGTTCCATTTTTTCGTTTCATTATGAGTTTTCATTTGAGAGTGATCTTTCATTTGAGGAATAGAATTCAAACAACCACTAAGATAGAGTGATTCAATCAATAATTTAAAAAAGTGTTTTTCGTTTGAAATAACAAACTAAATCCATCCATTGGGGAGAAAGACGTGTTTATTTTAAAATTTGTTTATTTGAATTCTGTTCTGATTATTGGTTTTGTAACATTGTGCCATTCATCGTCCAAACTATAACAATCGGATTTCCTGGCACACACGCCAGTGTAGGTACAAATCTGGAAAGGCTCCAATTTCTTTAGCTACACTGAATTCTCTAACAACCAGGAGGGACGTGGCATGATATTGTGGAGAAACAAATTCCTTTCTAAATATTAACTAAACGTTTTACTTTCTTTTTGTTTGTTGATTACATAATTGTACACCGAAGAAATAGGGTTGCAGCCATACAGAGACTGCCTTGGGAAGATTTGCGGCGGTGACGGGTTTCGAATTCAGGGCCCCGGGTTGTTATTTATATGACCTTAAAATTCAATAACTGCCGCCAAGAAAGGGATGGTCCAAAGACCTCCCCACTGGAAAAAGCTGCGTGCCTGAATGAGATCGATAACGGATCGTCGCAGGTTTTAACCAGCAAGAAAGCAAGGGAAAGCATCAACCTGGGGTAAAGGTGTTCGTTGTTACCCTGATCCCGGCATCAGATACGATGCATCGTTCTGAAAATTAATGATCATATACAAATATAGAAGAGCGCTAACGTTTTAGAGATACTTTTGAGAGGCTAGCGTAAAGTATGAATTGTTACTAGTTTGATGCTGTTGCAATCATAACTCTAGTGACAATTGGCCATACAGCTCACGTTTTCGACTCTTCATTCCCAAACTGGCTGCTTGCAATAAAGTTTCGACTAAAAACATGTCCGGACAAAGACAAACCAGATGAGCAATATATCATTCCAGTCAGTGTAACACTGGTACGCATTTCTTTGTTTAATGTACTCTGCACGATGGGCACAAAAGATTAGTTTACATGTTCAGGCTACATGAATTTGTTGTTTGCAGCTCGCGTTCGGCTAAACTGGCATAGTTGTATTCAACTGAAGTAAAATACACAGCGGCAGGTGATCAAGCAGCGGGGTACCGAAGATACAACGCGAGCACATTGATACATTGATTTGATGTATCAAGTGAAGCAGATAGAGAATCGGTTAAACAAAACAGTACTTAGTAGTAAATACCTTGAAAGATCAAGCGCATTAGAATAAATCTTCCCCACCGGATTCGGCGAGGAGCACTTGGTTGTGTCTGCGCAAACAAAATCGGGTTGCATCACAAATCCAACCAGAAGTACGTCACAATTCGCCCACCACATAAAGAATCACAGCCTCTAGTGTCCAACACGCTTGATCATGCGGCACTTGCGGCATTTTAGAAAAGAGTCCTATTCCAGAGCCGTTGAGGGTAAATATGTCTAACTCGATAGTTTCCTTTCTCACTTTAATCTAAAAAACAGTGATCAATGAAAGGCTTGGCCCATTGTCTAAAAATTACCACTTTTCAGGAAAAGAAACATAAAATACTTAGTATATATTCAAGAATGAAGTCTAGAGGAAAATCGCAACGTATTATACTTGTGACTGTGGACGGAAGATCAATTCCTCGCTGTTCGAAGGCAAACACGTGTGACAAACTTTTAATGAATCAAGCACCGAGCTATTTAGTGTATTAATTAAAACGATCGAGTCACCAGTACAGTGCAGTACATACGAAGGATGAACGATGCTATCGATCAATCACGGGCCAAAACGGTCAAATATAAGCCAAACAACATGTAAATATACTGCATCAGAATGCGATGTTCCTTAGGACTGACTGCATTTACTGGAATCCCTGTATGGGACTTGATTTTTACCTCCCTTTCTAATATGTTTGTCCGTTAAAGTCAATGTCGGTGCAGGAAAATGCCATAATGATCGATGAACACAACATTCCAACATCTCCCATTTAAAGTCGTACGGTTTTCTGAACCATGCATTGATTTTTGGGTATGATTACTGCATCCGTCCGATGAAAATATTTACGTCACCCATCCAGTATAGTATATACTGCGACAGTAACGAAAGAGGATAAACCATGTTCGCCATGACTGCAATTTTGTGCTCTAGTATCTCTCTCTCTCTGTATATACTTCAGGCTGAAACCAGGTTATGATTGACTGCGTAAACGAACATATAGAATATAATTCAATCCCTTTTTGTGTTTACATCTGAACTGATCTTTTGTCTGTATCTGCCATTATCTACAATGCCCGAGGAAGTTCGGCGCCTATTCTACGTTCTCGTTCATGTGATTGTCCGAGTGTTAGCGTTCTATGCTGCTCCGAACTGAGTTCTAACTTGATCAGTCATTCCTTCTAGTCGGTTCCCGCACCTCGGCTTTTGGTCAAGAATACGTGATCACACGACAGTAGGATACCCAAAATCGACTTTAACAGTGAAACCTATGCTGCTGTAATCTGGGAAGTTAGCGAAGAGCTACATTGCACTTCGTAGTTTTGTAATCAGGATCCATCATACGTTTTCGTTACTTTGGGCTATTGTTGAACTGTACAAAACATTAGGACTGTCTCAAAACGATCGCCCGCAATATGCCAAACAACTAAACATGATCATTATGCACTGTGCAAATGAATTCCAGGAAGAATTACTGATCGCACTGAGCTGAAACAAGTTTTTAATTCTTTCCTCTTCCAGGGTTTAACCGGATTTAGTTCAAAAACGAAGGTTGAAAATAATGATCTTATATAACGCTTCATAGTAACCATAAAATTTCCCTAGAAACACAAAAACAATTTTTCGTACATGCATTTATTTCAAATATGGATATCAGGTTCCCCTTTGTTGAATTGTTATCAGTTTGAATGTAACTATATTTACAGTAAACAAATAACTTCAATGACATAGCAAACGCGAATGCGTATACCTGTCAAGTAACAGAGAAATGGTACAAACAGAAATGTGTTCTTCGCGGATACTTATCCGGATTTTCATATGCCGCTTGTTGTTAACCTATCAAACATCGGCATTATTGTCAGTTTATCTTAGACTGCTTTCCCGTCGTAGAACATTGATATTACATTTCTTTTGAATGAAGGGGGAAAATTTCATTGTTACTTTTATCATAGCATTCACTCTTCATCTCGGAGTTTTAAATAATTCTGGTGCAAAAATGCTTCACAACTCACTATAACAGAAATAATTAGGTCAGAACTGTCCTTGTGCATATCGAATATGTCATCTTCTGTTGACTGAGTTTCCAGGCTATGTGAACTAATAATATTTCACCTTTATGTTTCAAATTTGGATTTCAATCAGTCATAGCGAACGGTCAGTCACTTTGTGTACGTAATCAAGATGAGTACATGCATGATTTGTTTGGTATGGGTTGCTGGATACATTGAATGGGAGAGCACGAAGACGCGGGGTTAATTATACTCACGCAAACTCTGAACGATTCCGAGGAAGCCGACTGAACTAAATAGTGCAACCGCTTTCTTATTTATAGCAAAGGAGCAGTATTACGCTCAGGTTTCATTCACTTTGGCGTTATAGAATAAATAAGAAAAGGGCTTTTCATTGATCCTTTAACAACTTCACTTTAATTTAAATTTAGTAACAGTATCATGGAGTAATTCATCGCTTTTAAACCGGTCGTACTTATTATTTGTACCCCTTAACAAAAATTCCAACCTGTTTCAGGAAGTAATTTTTTTTAACTGAACAATTTTTTGTTTGACTTGCAATTCAGTCGTGTTGATGTAATGCTGGCTCTCGTGGATAGTTCAACATAGTTTTCCTCACAGCAATGAAATTTGCTTTCTGGTTAGGACAACTCAATGACGCTTCCTGAACTCTAGTTCTCTACAGAAAGCTATTTCAGTCAATAACTGTAAGAGCCATTTTGGTACACGTTAGATCGATGCTAGAGTACATCTTCTTCTGAACCTTGTTTTTCACCAGAAATGGAGGAAAGACACGTGAGATATCAAGATGTGAGAAGGGGTAAAAAAAGCTCTGGCTTTGAACTGTTTTGTCGAACGCAAATGATTACGTCTAATCTGCAAGTATCTGTTTTTCTTATTTGCTACTCTGAATCTTCAAAGTCACAAATATACGCGGTTCAAAGTTTCTGATGGTTTTCCAACAGATAAGTAATTTAACTCATTAATTGTTTTAAATCAGACTTACTATTTTCCAGTGAGACCGATTGGATGTTCACAATTGTAACTTCAACTTCATGTAAAATTCCAAGTTTTTCCGGTCAACCAAACATCGGGTAACATCAGCTTTGGATTCACTCTCATTAGAAAGCCTCAAGAATGCAAATCGACTGTTAATTTCGGGATTTGATCACAAGAACGATCACACGCGTAACCAAGCTAAGCGGAATTACCAGTTATCGTAGAACCGTTTTCCGTTCTCTGTATTTTGCTCCATTTTGAAAATTTCAACGTGATGACTGAAAAAATGAACACATTGACGAGGTATACTCTCCGGTCCGTACACCAGCAAATTCGCTCATCTGAAGTCCAGATGGCAAGAAAAGTTTTTCAAACGTTGTTTGAGACCAAGTTTCTCAGTATTCTCTTTGAAAGTTATTATTATCAATTTTTTTGAGAAAAGCTCCGCAAAATATCTTGTTTGTCCGTCCAGTCATGTCAAATCATCTCCAGTTTAACAGAAAGACTGTCTCGTTTGAAGAGGCATTTGTTGGAATCATTCATGTCTAATAACCAAGACAACTTGACCGTAGTAGTCTGGCATGCTCAGACAGATGGATGATTGAATTAGGATGTGAATGAAGCGGCGGGGAGAGTATTAGCCCCGTTTCGTTAGATGCGCGCAGGCGCACAAATCAAACTGGAGCAAAAACCGTTTCCTCAAGTATGAAGATGGTGGTTTAACATTCGGTATATATTTATACGGAGACAGTTTCACTAGTGTGAATGGTAAATGGGCTTTAGGAAGTTGAACATTCACCCCTTCGGAAGACCAAACATGGTTTTGTCAAGGGGTGCTTGAAGAAAAGAGCTTTTTTCAAGTTAAATTAAGTCTTTCCTTCATTCGAATATCTAGGCTCTTCAGTTTATTCTGTGCATCGATTGCACTCACAGTAAAACCTTCAAACTTAGTTTTCTTTGAAAAGCAGCAGTTTTACCATCACCGAAAACCAAACATTATAAGAGCTCGTCCGAATATACCATCCATACCGATTTTGAGAAAACACAAAGTAGCGAACAAGCGCGTTTGCGGTGATTCTTCTACAGGCTAATACATCACAATTTATTTCAAACTTTTTCGCAGGAGAGGAGAGATCAAGACAAGTTAGAAAGAGATAATTACCATTCCAGTTACATGACCGGATGTCACTCTCACTTTGGTCCTCACACATGCGCACTTGTTTGGGTCATTAGGGTCGGGTGGGGGATGGCTGTGTCGTGTGTGGTGTTGGCCATGGAAGACCGAGTGTTCTTACGAATTGTTTTTGGGAGCATAGGGGGAATTATGTAGGTGGATTCCGATCGCTATAAGAGCTCATGATATTTCAATATTGGACTCTCCTTCGGAAAGAAACAAGTTGATCCATCATCGGCCTAGCAAAAACATCATCGAAGCTAACCGCAACATTAATCAATTCTATTGGAATTGCAACCCATTCGTCGCAGAACAAAAAATGGACAACTCGAAGGAATTTCTCAGTGTGAGAATTCAAACGAGATCAGCCTGCCGGGACTCAGATAAATTAAATTGTTTTGAGGAAAATGAAGCAAACTTATCTTAGTTGATAAAAGGAGGTATCAAGAAATTATGGCTTTCAGTGCGGGATGTCAGATGTGTTACCACTTCGTCGGAAGCTGTTGAATTCCAGAACTGCAATCTTCAAGAGTGTAGGTTGCAAATGGTCAAGTCAGTTTACAAATTCACATCTGCCATGAGTTCATCAATCTGTTATCAACTTCACTAGGAAAACGGTGAAAGTGAAACATTTTGTGTTCCACAGGAATTCTACCCTGTAATAAAACGGTATGCATCCATGACTTTAACCTTCTTGAAAAATCAAGTACCTAACATAATAGCTTATTTATAAGAAGGGATTTTCAGAATATCAGACTGGAATACATGGTTCAACTTCAAACATTTATGTAATTAGTCTTCAATATGTTCCCGTTCACTGATGTCTAGTTATACATCGTTCTATTCCGCAAAAATGAATGCTGTCTCTGATTTCCCTATGAAAAATGCAACTTGGTCAGCTCAATCGAGGTTTCGACGAAAACGATCATGTGACACCAATCCGTCATTTGCACGAGATAAGCGGAAAAGAACACGGAGAAGCAGTCAACATAGTCTCTTTGACCTTATTTAATACCTCGATCGAATGAACCACAAATCCTCCCGCGCATGATCCACAGTTATGATGCTCGTAACTTGCTTCTTGAATTGTATAAAGAATATCATCAATAAAGAACACATTCGTTTGAGTTAATGATTCCCTATCAGGACCTGTTGATGCAGTCTGTGGGGTTCCATGCATTTATAAACAACATCACAGATGTGTTTGATGCCTGGGCTTCAACTTATGCTGACAACACCAAAACTCAGAGGAAATTAAAACATGGCAAACATTATGAAATGCTTCGGGAAACACTGGACTCAATGCAACGATGGTCTATAATCATTAAATAAAATTCAAGGTTGCAAAAGCAACACTGTTTCATTACATCACAGGATTTGGTTTCCAAACTCCCCTGGAAAACATCATTATCAAGTGCTACTAACGGTAGGAAGATGTGAGTTATTGTTCAAGCATACTGAGAACGTATATACATATACATAGATACATATACACTCATAAATATACATACATCTACTTATACATATATACATATATACATTTATTGTTTACAAGGGTTATCAATTGACATGGAATGCGCTTGATTAATGCAATATGCATTTATATCGTTTGGATCACAACTTTCTCCCATTTTGTTAACATCCTACAGACGCACACCTAGTACGCTATGGAGGTTTCCAATCCTCCATGGATAATTCCTAACAAAAGGCTTCAACGTCCTCAGGGTATGACTAATAAAATAGACAGAGGATTAGAAACCAAGACGTGCACTGAAATGTTCAGAAGAACTAGAATTCTACTCATTTCCATACCATCAAATTCAGCCAGATATGATTCTCGTATATCACACATTACGTCAATTTTTTCAGTCCTTATATACTCTAACTCAACTTCAAATTTTTATTTTGGACAATTTAAAAATTTGGTACTTATTGAATCCGTAGAATCTGTAGACATGTATTCGGATGGCAGTAAAATGAACTGATAAATTATCACGTTCATTCACGGGTGCTGAAGAGTTAGGTGTTTCAAAGTTTAAATAACTCGATTGTCGGGTCACAAACGACTTGAGATGGCGTTTCACTCATTGCAGACTATGAGGCTGGAATAGTGCTGCCGGCAGTCTGGCCAGCTCCTTTGAGCCACAGTTTAGAGGAATATTCCCTGTCGTTATCATTCCTGGATAGTGTTATCAGAGTACAACTCGACCGGTGAAGTGGATGTGGTATTTGATATTCGACGATCATGTCTCCCAGAATCCAGTGTTACTTAAATTAACAAATCCGAAGATTTACGGCCGTTCAACATAGGTCTTGGCTTGTAACCCTGAACCATTTTGGTTGCTGATCTATGAGGACGTTTGAGCGCCTTTTCGTCACGACTTAGCCATGGATTCCGAACTTGGATACTTGGCGTGTGATCTAATGTACACTAATAGCAAACGTCGCAACAAGTCTGTTTCAAGCTGTTCAAAAACACGTTTAAGTAATCTATTGATGAGTTTCAAACACAATGTGTGGAACATCCTAAATATTCCCAAACAATAACTCCCTAATTCTAGTCGTTTAGAGCACGCAGTAATGAATGATTTAAAATTTCATATTGAAGTGGGTATGGGACGTCTGTGTAGCAATCGCAAAACGTTTCTCGACGTTGACTTCAATGAAATTAGTGGTGGACCATCGGAAATCTGCGTAGAGAATTTCTTATGAGTTTTATACTCTTCAGGATATTTTACTGTTCTTAGTGGTTTAGCGTCGTCAAAACATAATTTTGCTTTTACCTCAAATATATCTGGTAGATCGTTTATGAACGCTAGGAAAAGGTGGGAATCAAGTACGAGTGCTTGTAGAACTCCACGGACAGCTTCAAATGATCCCGATAGCGCACCAATAACTCGAACTGATACGGTATGTTGTCGAAGGTATTCCTCAATCCAGGCAAGAAGCAGTCCTCAAACTCTGTAGTTAAGGAGCTCTCGCAGAAGTGTAAGATGATTAACTCTGTCAAAAGCTTTGGAGAAGTCCAAGTAGACTACATCTAATACCTCTCTTGCATCGATTGTTCTTGTTCACTAATCTGGTGCAAGTAGTAGATTGTTTTTGTCGAACCCCGCTTTAGACCGGCGACAGAACGAGATATTCCATCAGAAAGTTAGCTACAATTGATTCTGTTAGTTTTAACAGAACACAAGTGTAATTGCATGGTAGTTCACGAAAACCCTGGCAATCACATTTGTCGATGTGCGAACTGACACCATGTTTTCAGTATTGCGAATTTACCGTCTTGTCGAACATACTTTGGTACAAATTGGCGATTATTTTAAATGTTTGGCTTGCCAATAAATTCAGAGTATCTCGATAGATGTTCTCTTACTCCGCCAACAGGTTTGCTTCTACCGCACCACTCTCAAAGGTGACGGTAGTTAATTGGGGTATAAGATACCTGGCCGAATGCGTCGAGTTTGCAAACTGGCTTTGTCAACTGCAGCAAACACTTCATACACCTGTACTTGTAATAATTCGGTGGCTTCAAAAGTACTATTGAGAAAGCATCCAGCATGCTTTAAAGTGCCAGTAATCCTTATTCCCTGTCTTTGTGGTACTGATCTGCTTATATAAGAGTTTTAAATTGGAAATCAATTTGAGCCAGCGTGTTTTGATGCATTGATCTGTCCTATCGCACCAGTTTTACACAAATGTTTTACATGTTGTAGTTATCCGTTTTGTCGGCATTTGGACATCTTTTGTTCTCTCGCTAGAAAAGGTTCTGTGATATTTCTTTCTTTGTTCGACTGGAAATAGGTGATAATTGCGTGAGCGCTTTGCTGATGAGTCTAGTCCGTGTAATTAATTTTAAGAGATCGTTTAGAATGTAAACCAACCTTTCCCAGGAAACAAGTGAATTAATCTGTTCTTCCGGGCGTGTTCATTGCTTGAATAATACAAGGTTCTGCAATTTTCAGTAATCAATAAGAGTGCGAGTGTTTTTTACAAGCGTCCTAAAGCGTTGTGGTAGAAATAACCAGATGGACGTGATTGCATGGTAGCTGCCTCTTAATGCAGATGTGATTTTGACAGATTAGACCATAAGCTCCTCACTTGCCAATACCAAGTCCAACGGTGATGGCAAGTAGCCTGTTCCAAATTTGGTAGACTTCTTCACATGATTGGACTGTGATAACTTCAGTGAATTATCACTCTGTAGGAAGTATGTTTGGACTCCTCATTGTTCTGAATGGCACCCCTTTGATTGGCCGCCCCCATCCTGAAAATTGTAACTTTCTATATTCAATTAAAGGAAAGAAAAAAAGGAGGAAAAGAAAAAAGAATATCCATTACAGGTACTGACTAACCTTGTGCAACACCTTGACTCTCTTCACAATTGATCCTCCCAAAGCTTTACAGCCTCATTCACGGGATTCGATATGCTAATACCCAACCTCAGATGTAAAATATCTGTAATAATATCCAGTCATGTTTTTGCTTCTATTAGCCGGATGTCATTAAAATATATGATTTACCGATTTTGACGATGGTTGCTGGTGCACCGGTTGTAAAATGAAAAATACAGTAAAACATAACTAGAATTCATTGATTCAGATGAATCATGGACTTCATATAGACATTTTATTGTGCACTGAACTGAAAGAGATAGGCAATTTAGAATACATGTGTTCCATTTAATAAACCTTCTGATGATTAATTAGAAAGAATGAATTTCTATGAAGCTTTAAGTAAAATCTTTTCGAAATCTGAGGTACATCTTTTGGACTACTACAAATGTTATCGCGACACTCAAAGTCGCGCAGATTCAAACGGTGATAGAAAAGAACTAAGATCATAGAAATGAAGAATAAGGTCAGGAATAAATATACTTTACCCATAGCCATCAATATAGAAGTATGATATTGCAAACTGAAAATCATTCGCAAAATGAGTCAGTAAATTGTTAAATTTCGCTCCAATGGGTGTTCAAAGATCTGGCGTTTTATAAAATGGAGACAATTGAAGTCTCCCTTAATGAGAGCGTGAGTGAACTTAAAGGCGAGATCGTACCTCGTCATCTTCAACAGTGTCTCATTAGCTGACTCTGGCGGTGCGAGAGAGCGATAGACGACACCGATCAGACAATTACTACCTTTGGACAGCCTAAAAGTGCACCAACTTGGATTGGGGGCTGCATCGAGTAGATCAAGTGGTTTGTATGGAAAATTATCACACTACTATCAACACTATTCACAAATTCGTACTCCATGGGATATCCACTTGAACGGTTATTCTAGAAGAGTCGACAAAATTCTAGTTCTTCTTTCAACTGCGTAATATGCACTACTCACTCACGATAATTTGTCCAACCAACGATTCATTAAGGTAAAGGTTCAAATAAGCATTCAAAAACCCAAATGTTCAACATCCTCAAGTAACGTGGATATTGATAGCTCAGGTAATACACCTATCTGGACCCAGTGTGCAACGATGCTATGGAATCAAATTAACTCCAACTTTTAATTTGTCCATAATAAATATTAGAATTGATATTTCATAATTTGAAAGATAATCCACACAAAATATATCGCTGAGAAGTTCATCTTCCAGCTGAGTGTTCTATCCGACAGAACAATGTCAGAGATGCACTGACAAGCAGACAGCATTAAATAAAGAAACATTTAGTTCGTGAACAAATTTAAATGTCATGCGTCAAGGCAGTTAAATCGGAAAACAATCAGAGACATTTTGTCATTGTCCTTGACTAAGAAGGGAGTTCTGTAATGCAAATACTTTGGGTATTGGGTATACGCAAAGATTCATGAATAATTTTACACACCTCCCTGATCAGTTCTTCTCTGTTGATAATAATTTTTACAACTTGGTTCTGGGTGATTTATGCTGATTGTGTTTTGAATTTTGTCATTCAGTGAAGAAGTCAACATAAATTTTAATGTTGGAGGGCACTATACATCTGCTTCAAACTTGTTCGATGTTAACATAGCAATACACATCCATCAACTAAACTAAGGATAGAACCTGGGACTTCACAGGTAGTGGAGTATAAACGTACTGTTCATTGGACCACCGGGTAACTGATCCCACAGTTCCACTTTAGCTTTATGCAAAGCTGGA
>UZAN01043138.1:21503-43366 GCA_900618425.1 Echinostoma caproni
ACTTTAGCTTTATGCAAAGCTGGATGTTTGCAAAAGGTCACGCCTAGACAGCGTGAAACAGTTTGACCTTCATCCCGGCGATCAAGTGGGTCGTATACATGCGTTTTACCTGTACGATCTAGGGTTCGACCTTCATTTGGGTTGCTGGGTTGAGCAAGGTTAAAAAAAGCTGAGCAGACCTTGGATCTTAAGTTAACTTTATCTTTTATCAACATACATTGAAATTCATCGCAAACTAAATTGTGCTCACTTACTGTTCTGTTAAATGAATAACAGTGGACTGGAACTTATGAAAATCGTACAGAAACATCAATCTCAATAAACCATATGTTTTACTGCTATTTTTATTATTATGATATGGGATACGTAGGTCACCTTTATGAGTCACGAATACACCATAAAATGGCACATGAAAAAAGGCACTAAGTACGAGCAAATTCAAGCAAATAGATTCGTCCACATGGTTAGGCATAAAAAAACCACGGGCACTCCAGGATGCAGAATGATTGATGTGTGTGTGACACGAAGCTGGCTGACCACGATAAGTGTGGAATACATGCCTGCTTTGTTTCTTGGTGCCATTGATGGATAGGAAATATCCGTGACTGGTTGGCAGACATCGCGTGCACGGAATGGTCTTATTGATCGGATCTGATAGTAGCTCGTTTGTAGTTATCTTTTCACTATTTCATTTTTCTGTTCTATTTTCTTTACGAAACATGTCCATATTAGACCAAGGGTTGATAATCATAATCTTGAGCCAACATCTAGTTACTAAAGGAGCTTTTTGTCAGTTGATGCCAACGGAAAGTAAAACTGGTTTGTTGAAGTAGGATAGAAGATCTCGTTGCTCTCGCTTATTAAATAAATTTAAGATTTGTTCTTATCGGGAAATTATTAATCTTAACTTTCCATTAAAAAGACAGCAGTAACTGTTTCTCCACCCACCTTGTGACGACTCAAACTTGAACCAAACAGACTGTATCATATATATGATTTTCGGTGGTATGCATGATGAGTTGATACAGAATGATAGCCCTCGAAATGGACACAAGTCGGGAATAGCAATCAAAATTGCAATCGAATCAAGGAATCGCACTGGTAATCGCCTGCCGAAATCCCCCGGGAGCGAGACGCCGAGAAAGGGCTCGTCTAACGAAAAAAGTCAACAGAGTCAAACATTAAATAAAGAAGGATTAAACATTAAGTACACAGAAATATAATTTGATAGACAGATAAAAACCAATTGTTGTTCATGTTTTTCATTGTCACAGGTCTCCTGTTTAAGATGCTTCGCTTTTGATTGATCCAAACTGTTGACTTCTTATTCGTTATTGTCAAACTGTAACGCTAGAGAGTTGCCTGGTGATACCTTGTATGACTGGATCATCACAGTTACTCTTTCTTCATATTGTTAAGCAATATTCTTGGAATTGAATTGGTCAGTGATTAGATCTGACTGGTTGAGGAGCGAATGACGAACTGTTTCCTTCACGCCGTACAGAGATAATGGTCAAAAATCCAAATAAACATGCCGACTCTGTCTGCTTTGCAGTTGGTCTGATGAACAAAAGTACAGATAAATCATTTTAGATCTCAAAAAAAGCAGAATAAACGCTTTGCCATGCAGGTGGAAAAATCACTAAGCAATGCGAAGGACGAAATGAATAGCATTTAAATAACATTTTTCCGGGCTCTATTGCAGAATAAGGTTAAATAAGATATTGACGTGGGTTATGAACTACTGATAAGAGGATGTAGAAAAGCAGATAATGTAAATATCCAACGGACCTGTAAGCTGTGAGATCGAATCTCGTGGCCATGCTCATCGTCACTCAATTCATCCCTTCTATGATGCCTAATTAGATGACGTGTAATCCACTACACTTGCTCCCCTCTCTCCTACCTTCCAGGATTTTGGTCGTACCGTTTAATTCAACGAAAGTATATTAGCGAAGAGTAAAGGATGTACATTAGCTTTGCATGCCTCAAATTTAGACAATCATCAAGATGAAAAGCTTTTAGGAGAGAAAGTTTTCAGGTTTCATCGCTGGGAGGTTTTCATATAAATCATGATAATCAGTGAACTACGGGTTGAGTAATTGAAAGATCATTGAAAAAGAAAGAAAAATTTGACTGAAAGTTGACAAAGTCAAATTGTTCGTGAATTTGGGTGAGTGAGTTTGATCTAATAATTGAAAGCATTTGAAACTGATGAGTTGTATCAATTCAGCTTAGTTCGATCGTCTTAGTTACTGGAAGCACAGTTTCCCCCTCAACGAATTTGAGATGAAGAAACAAAAGCAGGTTTTCACAATGTATCCTGAATCATTTTGCTGTATCTGTAAAAGTGCATACTGCGGTTTAGGTGACCAAATAATATATGGTCAGCAAAAATAAGAGAATGAGATGCAGCGAAACGTTCCAGAATGGTTTGCGAAAATCTGATTTGGTTTCTCTATTCAATTTGCCTCAGTTTATGGTTATTGGTCTGATCTTGTTTTGAGCTCATTCAAAAGTGTCAGATGCATCTTTTCTTTCTAACATAGAGTTCTCCTTTGCATAAAATCATTGCGACGCCAGTAATAGTAAGTTTGTTCCGGCTTGACATCATAATGACTGCTCCTTCGCTGTGTCTGTTAATTCATACCACTTTTCATGAATGCGACGCACAGCATTTTTCTTGTGCTAAAATTGTCTGCTTAAAATTATGTAAAATCTTAGGAGCAAGTCATTGGTGAGACGTTTACGATAACCCTGCCTTCTTAGGTTTTGTTTTTACCAACATATGTATTGGGATCTAGAGAGATGAACAATGTGTGTATCCTTCAAGAAAGATGTAATGCTCTGCCAGATATTACCGGAGCAACTTATCACTCACAAACGACCAGGTTTTTCAAATGTTCCAATCAGAGTGTTGACACCTCCGTCCAGGAATGAACTTCGTTTGTGCTTCTCGCCGATTCCTGATCACCTGTATCGTTATTGGCATCTGTGGATGCAAATATGATAGTTGAAGTATGAGGTAGATTGCAAGGTGCGTGTCGGAACACAGTCATAGTGGATTGGAATGTCTCACAGAAATGTCCAGGTAACCAATATAGATAATAGACGGGACAGCCAGCTGATTCAGCTTTGGGAATATAAGGATTTGGTGAGTTGGTTACTGAATTCCCATGTTTGGTTTCTAATTCAAGAACATTAAATGCATGTACTCGCATTGACGGTGATAGTTTAGTGTCTTGCTGAACTATTTATGAGATAAATCAGTTTACTTTCAAAGTCCATCACCTCAGAGAGCTTTCGTGGACGTTAGATGCGTTTTTGTTGCCAAGTATTAAAATTATTGTTTTGGAATCTCCGACCGTAAGACGTCGGATAGGTCTTTGAAAACATGAAATACATTCCGTTCATAGAGGTTATGTATGTAATAAGATACGCTAATTGGAGAACCACTATTCAATAAGTCTTAGATATTTCCAAACGTTTTCACCTAAATTCAATGATTCGTTTTGCTATAATTCCGGGTTTCGTGTTGCCTTCTGTATGTTATGTTCCCGTTTTCACCTAGATCTTCTAGCACCCTTACAACGGACGCTGTTTTGATGCTGAGACATCAAGAGGTAGTAAGTAATTTTATCAAAAGCCGATCCTTATGTGGAAGAGAAAGCATTGCAATCTAATCGTCGTTCTGGAAAATCACGACAAATTATTTGAAAGAGTTCATTCGTAAAAATGCTTGTCACTTTCTGAAAACTGTTATTGGCCGTTTCATTTATGCGCATGGTAGCCTTCAAACCTAGCATAATGAGTGAGTAATTTGGGCGTTCAAAAATATGTGTGCATATCACCGTAGTAGAGAAAACAAAAGAATCGAACCCACTGGGATATAGGAACATTTCCCGGCAGGGTTGAGCCACGAAATCTGTTTTGAATTTCTACTGGCCTGGTTCACTGTAAAATCTTTGCTCCTGCTACCCCTTTTATAGTGTATAAAGTATTCTACCACTTGCTTGTTTGCAAACCATTGGAAGTCAAGTCAGTAAGCCAATGTCCATGAAAGTTTATTTAAGTTTGTTCTTGACAGCGCGACGTGAAAAACAGTAGTCACTTCATTAGCGTGATCAAATCAAAGGGTGCATTTTTTTAACAAACCGAGAGTAAATGAATCACGGTATCTGCTGGAAAGTTAGTGTGCGTGTGTGGGTCTACATTGTAATTTTCAGGCCTTTACTAATCCCGATTGCATTTAAATCCCATTGGCGCTGTTCTGACGCGATAGTTCTGTCTCTGGTCAATTGAAGAACTTAGTTCGCCTCATTGGCCTTCATGGTATTATGACCCTAAAGCGTCTTATCTGCACTATGAACCCATTGAGATAACTGAAGGTCAAACACGGAACCTCACCGACAAATCACAGTTCTGCAACTTCAATTTATCTGAGCACTAAACAACACTCGTATTGCAAGTACCTAATACCATCAATTTTAGTTCTCTCAATAGGAGTCATAACTCGTTCTAAATTAAAAAGCGTTTGGCTATTTATTTCAAGTTAAGATCAATTCAATGATTTGCCAAGTGACGAGAACAACTCTGTCTATTTCTACCAGTACCTCAAAATGCCGAAGAAAACGTTTTCATCCAACTTTAATGCTCTATTCAAGTAGACTTTTAAAACTCTATTGTTTAATGACTATCTGGGTTTGCTTTCCGCCGGCTAATTTAACTGATGTCCTGTGTCTAGTCGACACGTATAACAAGTCCACTTAGATGGGGGTTTTCCGACATTAAATAAAGGAACGACTAAATCAAGAAAACACAGATGGACCTTGGATCTAAATCCAGCTTCATGACTCGTTTGCCGGAATGAGCCTGCAAAGTCAGTCAGCTTCAGTAAACAAACACATGTGAGTTAGTGGCACGCAAAAGCTGCAATGATAAGTTAAGGGAAGATAAAATGAACAGGATTGGTCTGAAGAATTACCAACTAAGAAAATTCTCACAGACCACGAATTGGTGGGAGATCAAACGAGAGTCAGAGGGTAAATCAGGGTTATACAAGAGTTCAGTAATCCGGTGTACCATATTTTATTCACAAAATAAAGACTCGTTCACTCGACGTCTTGTTATGTTTGTCATTTATTTTCTTACTTCAAATCTGCTCGGCAAGTTTATTTCATATCATGGTTTTAAAGTACGTTATTTCAACAGCAGGTTTCAACCGTTTTACTTCATATGATTGATATTCATTTTATTATGCAAAAAGAATCGGTCCCGGTACTTGCGGTAACCAGTAGTGGTCTGAAATGATGAGCATAACGGCAGCCGGTGGTTATTTGATGCACGAATAATACAAGTGGCAGGAAAGAACGTTATCGTTCGATACACGACAGAAAGAAGATGACACAAGTCAACCAAGAATCAATCATGTAAAAAAAGAATCATTTGGGGAGTCTGGTGTTTGGCGTTGCATTCTTCTAGATACTAAGAATAGCAAATAGCTTCAACACCGGAGATCTAGTTGACTGTGACAGAAAAAACGGAACGGAAGAGATATTTCGATCAAAATGCAACAATCAGTGAACAGTCCCGATCACCAGTTGTATATCAACGGTAGACTCATTATTCATTATCATTGGGTTCTTTATCATTTTTATCGTTTCTTGACCTACCTTTACTGAATATAAATAGAGGTTAAGAATAATTTTAAGGAAGGGATAATAAGCCAATCAAAAGGCTGCTATTTTTAAAAACTCGGAATGATGGATATCCAGGAGGTACGTTGCTGACCCTAATAGTTTCTTAACCCCCACAGTCGATGGAAATATTCCAAACGATTTGGTTTTTTTCTACTTTGTTCTCAGGGAAATGGCAAGGGTTGACGGAAATAATTTGGGATAGTTCTTGAGTCATTTTTATTAGAAAGTATTGCATTGTCATACTTGATACAGTTTGCGATTCTCATGTTCAGATCATTTATTCTTGGCACTCAAGGTCAGGCAAGTTTAACTGATAATCGTGCAGCCCAGAAACTACGTACGTCGAATTAGACAAGATATAAATTAGTGTCCACACCTAAAGCATTAATATGGGTGATAAATATAATGAAACTCCCTTTGATCATAAAGAAAATATTTTAGTGCATCACAATCGGCCAGTACTGTATTCATAAATCGATCTGTATGAAAGACAGCCAGTTTCAGTATTAAACATATAGGTACAAGTTTTTGTTACTATCTCGTGTGGAACTTAATCCATCAGCGATAATAAGGAGATTCTGGTAGGCTGTATATGTATATATATATATATATATCACTCACTGGCTTTGCACCGTGTATTATCGAATCTAAACCCAGATTACAAGATCTATCCGATTCATCCAGTCTCGAGTTCATTTTCGATCATTTCATCCAAGCAGTTTATATAAAAGACAAAGGCCCACATGGACAATTTCTATTAACCACCGAAAATTGGATGACTAAACGTAAGATGAACATCAAATATGTCCGGAAATATGGGATGAATATATCCATAACAGTCGAGATCAAAATGTACGATATTCAACACGATAAACAAATGCTGTATCTCAACGTATCTCACCATCTAACCTATATGCACCAAACCTATATCTGGGAACGATCTTAAAACGATACTGTAATGATTGGAGTTATCAGGGATGTGAAAGAGCTATAGCAAATCAATCTTTTTCCCACCATAATATGAACGTCTGTAGATGGCGGCAAAATCAAATCCATTTAGAAACAAAGAAAATGAGCTAACTGTAACTGAGTTATTCATTGAAAAATACATCACAATTATTAGCAAAAATATACCTGACGACTGTTGATTATAGTCAAAAAGTAGTTTTTATTAGCATAAAATGTTTCACTAACACTGACCGTTCCATCCTTGCCTTGGTTCGGGTTGTGTGGGTAATGGTAGAACAGTCTGAGTATATGCGCTGATAGACCTGGAAAACTGTGAACAGCTCCTACAAACTCATTTGTTTAATGTATTTCAACATGGAACTTCTAACGCCGTCAAATTGACAAGGCGGAGGTTATGTACAGATGGGCGGTGGTCCTCCGGTGGTAATGTCGCTACGTTATCACCCCGGAGGACATGCGTTCGGATCCCACCTTCTCCGTCTGAACAAATATGTATTGTACGGTAATACTTTGATTGGCTGCTTTCCTTTCCTGAAAATGATATCATTATATATTCAATAAAACGAAGTAAAATTGGAAATGAAGAAAACAAAAAGATATGGATCCACGGTTTTATATTAGATGTATTTTGTTTATCGTCTACTCAGGACGAGTAACGGTTAGTGACTCGATATGTCATGGGTTGCAGTATCAATTCACTGGCAACAAAGTATTGTTATACACACCACTCCAAAGGTAATTTGGTTTCAAAGATGGTGATTCGTCCGGGAAATTGAAAAGCATTCAAAATAACGGTAAGCGATCTGGTCGTCCATTCTTTTTTCCGTTAAGACTAATTTCCTTGGTCCTTTGGGAAATATTTTGCTACAGGATTTTATATTTACCTGAATGGTTCCACTTACAACGTGAGGCCTGGTTGAATCCTAATTAGACTACATTTTTCAATGGTTCGATTTTTTCACTTTCCATGGAATTGAAACACATGGCAAATATGATCCAGCCGTTTCGACTCCTCCATTCTATCTTCATACGTCTATCGTGGGGATAATCTTGGTCGAAATGAAAGTGCTTGAAATCTGTCTATAGAATCATTACCCTAAGGTCTCATACCAGTTCGGTGAAACATTTCGTCCTCCCCAGACCACACGTCCCGCGACGGTGCTACGTCATCTCCGTCCCATGAACCATACAACTGCAACGTGCACAGTTCATATACGCTGATCAAGATGAATAACATCCAACCAGGAAATTAAAAACTGATCCTTTCGCTGGTAGGTAACCTTGTGGTACAGTAAACAATGTAATAGCCGATGAATGGATTACCACAGAATAATTTATGTATGCTACGTTTCCAACGTGTGGTAATGGGTTTCAGATGGAAATTTCTCGAATCATTTCAATTTCTGGGGCAGCTATCACAGAAACGAAGAATGCTCATTTCGATCCGTGAATGTCGAGTACTGAACCTGTGGTATTTCATAGATGGACTCAAAATTATTAGTATTCACAAAAAATAATTCGCGTTTTTATTGGTACACTCTTGGTCCCTTCCATTGATTTGAAGTAAATATTATTCATGTCTGTGAAACTACTGAACGACAAGTAATCAAAAACCTAACGTCTACCTGTAGTCTAAGTTCATCAAATCACTCATGAACTTAGCAATGTGACACGCTTAAAAATACTGTATTTTTTTTTCAAGCAGCAGTACCAGTAGAAGGAGTCACAGAATATTTACCAGATATGCAACAACGAACAGACAGCAGGAAGGTCATGATGTAACTGCACTCTAATTCTATCAATCTCCACAAGACAAGGTGGATGTCCAAGTGGGTAGGTTAAGGGCCACGTGGGTGAGCGTTATCAAACAATATCTTCAGATTTGTAAAGGAGAAATTGGGTCTTTCTATAACANGACAGAGGAAACTTTATACACAAGTAACAACAATAGAATGTAAACGTTTGCGGAGTTTCTAAAAACTTCAATCTGCACGGACAAAACCGTGATCTTTGTGTTATAATAAAGAAGTCAACACAGTCTAACATCATGAAATATTGCTATCCCAAACTAAGTTACCTAGCAAACAGAAAAGTTGACTAGGATATCTATATGTGGAAAACGTTCTGCTCACGGGTGACCCACTGCTTGAAAATATTGGCTTTTGAAAAGTCTGAATAAAATGATCTTTACCGAAGGAATATTCAAAAGTTTGATACGACGAATCCTTGAGGCAAATAATATGACAGATTTCATTCGAAAAAAGCTGCTTCTAATTTATTGTATGATTTGCCTGATTTGCCTGATTTGCCTGCAGTTGTGCATTTAATCATCATTCAATCTAGATGGTAAACTTCGTAGAAAGCTGAAGCGTTTGGTCGATGAGATTGCATGGGTCTCATTTCGGAATCAATTCTGTATTGTTGGAACCGGCGAATTATGTGAATGTATTCAATTAGTCCACAACTTTGTCTTTGGCGATAACAAATTCATTTACATTTTGTTCCGGTTTTCCCCGGTCGGTTCCACAGATAAACATCTACAAATCGTGAGCAGTGCATCAGGTTTGTGAACCACAATAGTACAAAACAAAAACTCAATTACAATCATAAAACAAAAGCACGCAGTGCTGAAGGTCATGTTCTTCTGACCAGCATCACAGTTGATACGATAATCGGTTTATCGTAAGGGAACAGTCAAAAGACTATGAGCGCACCGTCCTATCATTTTATTATGAATGATCATTTAAACGCATTGAAGATCTTACATACAGTTGGTTCAGACTGTTTAAGCACAAAAAAGGAGAAGGTCCCATAAGATGTTATTTGATTCGCTTCCTTTGGAAGTCCCTAGGAGACCTCCTTGATGAGTGGCAAATTACGAGCGATATGCGCACGTACGCATATACACACAAGCACAAACAAACAAACAACCCCTTACAGGTTTTGCATACCACAATCAAGAAACTCTGAATAAACCAATCGGTGGATAAGATCAGAGTAGATCCACAAAGGAGTTTCTTTCCGATATAACGCATTCGGTATTAACGTTCACAGTTAGATTGTTCAGTACCTTAATAATTGATCTAATCTGAAGTAGGATGTGCACGGTATTCGCAAAACGTTGGCTTGATCAGAAGCCAGAGATACCAAGAATTGAACTGGGGAGAACCGAGCGAGAAAAAGCTTTTTAGTCGAGAACGAAGGCGTAAACAAAAGGTCAGGATTAAGAGGCGAGAGGGGTAGACAATCAGAGCTTTTTGCAGGGCAATGCAGTGCAGTCAGTTTTATGGCCATGTTATCTAACGCAATCGCAATCGCCCCGAATTTGGACATCAGCTGAGGTAAAAATGATCGCCTTGGGCCTACTATGTTAAACCAATGTGCCCCATAAAGACTGGTTAACGCGCTGCATTTGCCTTAGTCCAGCTTGAGGACCATTGCAGAACATTAAGTGTCACTTGACCCAAGCGGAGAAAGGTCACAAACTAACCGTTCTTCCACACACTTTCCGGTGGACTGCTACACCCTATCTCCGATTAATGAGCTAAAGCGGAACCCGTGGAAAACTGTTGGCGGTGGCGTTTGATACCATGATCATGAAAGTAACTGCACTGTATTTCCCTGCAAAGAATTCCTATTTTCTACCTCACTCAGTTTCTGACTTTTCTTTCACATCTGTTATATTCATCCTCGACTATCGCCTTTTTGTTACATTACGATTGCATCTTTTTCACTTCTTTTTCCATAACCATAAGCAAGGAGTCGATTCCTTGCTTATGGTTTTGATCAACCAAACATTTCCCCCATGCACACACGCACTTTGAGCCCATGCCAGGTCAGACCGATTATCAATCCCCTGAATAATCTAGCTATAAATACCATTATGCAATGTGATATATCGAACAGAAATTCCATTCTATTTCACCTTTGCTTCAATAAAAAATACTCCATCTGCTCAACGATTTTATCTTTTTTGTACCGTATTTTGTGGTTTGCATAGTACAGGCGATTATTAATCATTAAGATGAACGCTGTGAAAAACATTCCGAGCTAAGATCTGACGAACACCTGCTATGATGATTCTTGCAATGCCTTGTACTACACGATTCCCTGATTATCATCAATTACATTACAACTTGTGTCTCGATTCTTGCACTTTTGAAATACCGTGGTTGTTTTTCAAAACCCGTTGGTCGGGGTGTTTCGTTGGCAACACATTTATCACGTGACCTGGAACATATGGAAGAAAACAAAGAGATGTCTTGATATGGCAATAATAGTTAACATTCGCAGAATACCTTCTCGTTCACACATTTTTGGTAGAAGATTGAATATTTTTCGCTACCAAATTTAGCCACATTATCACCAGATAAAATGTTTTTATGATACTGAATTATGGATGAAAGGGCATTGGAGCCGGATGAAAAAAGTAATAGCACATTACAATATATTTCTAAGTCTCCACCTGCTCAGGGGGTTATGTGTTTTCTGGCGCAAAATCCGGCATCAGTTACCAATGAAACAGTGCTTTGCAAGCACTCCGTCGACAATATTTTTGATATTTGCTAGCGTAATGTTTAAACATGTCCAAAGTGCAAATTAAAATTCCCCCCTAAAAAGAATCGTTGACTTTCGGTCATGAACGTTAGTTTTGAAGGACCTACAAATGTGTCCATACTTTACAGGAGTATCCATCTAATTTCATCATGGTCGTTCAATAGTTCCACTTTAAGAGTTTATTTCCAGTTATTTATTTTGAAAGACTCCTCTAGTTTCATACGAGGAAATGGGAAATATCGTATAGTCTAACTTTAGACTACTTTCGTAAGTTTTCACTCAGGAGGAGATTTGGGAACTATTATATGCCGACTGCAACAGAATCAACAACAATGCCACAACTACATCTTTTATGTTTTCACATTTGACTATGTTTAATGGCCAACAAGGAATACAAGACATCTCCTTCCTTCTTGCAAAAGCTTATTAGTATTTTTTGCACATCTGCGAATAGAATACCAGGTAGAGAACAACGTGATGTAAAAGCGGTATTCTGGACCAATAAAATTCCTCCAGGAATGCGGTGACTGGAAAAGCCCTAACGTTGATTGATCACCACCTCTTGCACCAATTATCTTTCCTTGTACCTATTATTACCTATTATTTAGATCATTTGATTTCTTTGCATAAAAGGAAGCACCACTTCCGTAGGCTTATTTTCTCTTCTTGTACATGAAAATTCTGGGAGATGATTGTGAGTACGATTTGGATTTCAATTCCGAATCCACAGCCATTTTGAGTACTGCATAGGGTCTCCAATATGAGTGAATACGCTTGAACCATGGCAAGAATTAAATTATAAAACACGTCCACTGTTTTCTCTTTTGAAGGATAATTTCATTCCTCTGAATTATACCGAGTTTATCGTTCAAAATCAATGTGAAGTTCAGCTCTTTTCAACTGGTCTTCTTCGAACATGTAGAATGTATCCTAATGACAACAGGAAATAGCCAACTTGATCTTAATTTTATTAATATTAATAAAATAAGTACCTGCATGTACAGGTACATTAACAAGTGCATATGCATTTAGATTTACATTTTATAAAACGAACAGCACTCCGGATAAACGTAAACAAGAGTGGTCATTAAGTCAGTCCGCTTGACGCCAACTCGAAGAGGAACACAGCGTATTGCGAACATGTTGGCAACTATGATATTTATTGCGATCCTATGAAAGCAAAACCACGTGAATTTTGACCTATCATCAACCATATGACGTTCACCACAAGTAAATCCCACTCGCCTACACTTCCCTTGCTTCAAACATCTTGTCTGATTCTTTGATTTGTGTCTTGTTTTTTACTTGTTAATTGACCTCGCATTAGTCATGTAGTAAATTAAGTTAGCTAATTTTCCCGATCTAACAAATAGTGGTTTACCTCCCGACATGAATATGTTGCCCGATGAAAATGTATCCTCGCATTGTGGGTAGTAAAATAACGATAGGAACACGAACTTGTGTCAATCTCCCGGTGGAAACATCAAGAAGCTCGCCAAGCTGGATTGTGCCACATCGTGTATTGTTACAATGAAAACCGACAACTCAGTGGTCAAGTAGATTTTATCTGTGCGTTCTACTCGCGAGGCCCCTGGGGTGATCTTCATTTGAGTTAACCTATTGGATTTCCTAATGAGACCCAACCAGACAGAAGCAACCCTACTTCCTAGCACTTTGCTTCTTGCTTCATTTACTCCCTTAAAGGATGATATCCCCTTGGAAGAAAAGGGCTTTTAGTCTAAAGGCATTGTTTAAATGATACACTCTTTGACTTGGTGAATTGAGTGAAAACGAAGACATAATGTGATGACGATATTTCAACCCACTTGGCTGGCCTTTATTAGATTAATTAGACTGCTCATTTGAAATTTACAAACTTTAATGAACAGTGGATCATGTACGTGCATGTACATATATGTGAGCATTTGTGATCTTGGTGTACCACGTTCCAGGTGATGTGCGGTGGTAATTTGTTAAGTAGATTGGGAGAGGAGTGTCAGAGGTTAATTGGTCCGGGTCTTGAGGTTACGGTCTTTGACACTTGTTCAGGATTCGCGAACATGTTTGTTCATTTAGTTATTTAACCATGTGTCTTTGTTGCCGTAATCGTGTAGACCATGGATGATACCAAGTGGTGAATTTATGGTTCCGTCGCATCGGTTGACTGAATTTGGTTATAAGCATATCAGCATAGCATATAGGTATAGCCTAGTACCTCAGGGGCATTCATTAAAGTTAGTGCTCCAAAAGTGTCGACTAGAATTCCGGTCTATTTTGCCCTCAGAGTGTACAATATTTGAAATTCCTCGTCGTCACAGGTTGTTTACGGGCTCACAATTGATTATTTTAGACAGACTAGATGTATCATTGTCATGTCTTAGATTTCGATATTCACATCAGCACACGAAACAGTGAAACTTTGTTCGGTCAACCTATTTCGCTGTGCCAAAGACTCTATGGGACAAAATAAACAACAGCTAATCTGTATTCAGCAGAATAAAACTTTAACTTTGGCATGTGTGCTCTGCTTTTGCACACGTGAGGTTCGAATCATTCTTTAAAAGTGGATGGGTTATTGAGATCTGCGTTCTGCCCGCCACAAATTCCACACAAAGATGTAGCCAAGTCCTTACTTTTCAATTCATATCCGCTCTGCTGAGTTTTGAGGTATAAATTTTCTTAGACCTGCCTACTCCCTCATGTCAAGAAATTTGTAATAAGCGTGTTTAAATAAATTCTGAGAAGAGTGAAACTACTTCACCAAGTATTGTGTTCCGATGTGTTCAGCCGTTGAGGCCAATTAAGAACACTTACAGGTATTGATCAAACTCGCGCAACATCCTGACTTTCATCACATTTGTTCCTCCTAATGCTTAGTGGTCCGTTCCTTATTCACGGGATTAAATATATTGCCCTAGATCTGACGTGACACTTAATGTCAAACAAATTAAAACGGTGGTAGCAGGGAAGTAAGAACACAGAAGTGAGAGATTAGGTTCGGAATAAATACACTTCACCCGTATGATTTTGGAAACTGAAACGTACTTCCGAATTGAGGGTCATGCTGCAAGAGTTTGTTTAGCACTTGTATATCGCTGATATTGATAGTGACCCCATAACACATTTTTCTCAACGAGATCCGTTCCGTCTGTAAGCTGCATATAATGGGTTTTTAAACAGAAGAACAGGTTTTACTAAATTTCAACCACCGTATTACAATATGGTGGTATTGTATTGACTTGTATTGACTCTAGTGGCAAAAACGGAAACACCGAATTCTCAACTGCACAAATAAAACAGTTGCCACCAGAATCCGGTGAAAACATAGTCACAGAGAAAATAACAATCAGGAAGAAACGCACTTTGTTTTTGTCGAACACCAGCAGACCTTCACCAAATAGTCCCTTGTGGTTTTACATTTCTAGTGAGAGAAAATGTCACTGTAGGCATTCAGTTTCTTGTATCAGTTGAGAATGTCATCGCATAAAGTTTCGCCAACGTGTCTGTATCCGGTGCTTCGAGACCGGAGAATTCTGCGTAAAAGAATACCGGGTGAACTGTCCGTATTCGTTTTGACAAAACACTTTGGCTCCATTGTAACAAACGAGCAAGTTTACCAGATGGAGGCAGGAGATACGAACATTTATCAGTTCATAAACCCTTCCTTGTAAACTTCTAACTGCAATTTATTATTTACGGTTCCATTGACATGAAAAGCCTAGCGTGGGAAACGTGGCTGAACCCATTCCGTTCCCAAGGTGATCAGTTTATTTCACGTTATTCATGCATCTGGAAACAACAATAGCATTGTCCGTGTTATTGTGCACTTATGTGTACTTGAACACTAAAGATTTGCAGTGAGAACATTAATCGGGTTTTGATCACTCTGTAGCTCGTTCTTCGGATTCTGAGCCTTTGGACGTTGACAGTATCAGAACGCTTACGTTTGAAAGATCCTCTTCCAGTGCTAATTGTTTCCTCCATCACTCATGCGATATGCAGGTTATCAGAATGGTGTACTTGAAGTCTAAGGAGTTATCACACAGACAGACACACCAAAATCCCGTCCTTTGGACATGAAACCATAGATCGAGGGGGGAAACGGAAAATGATGGTGAGCTGACATAAGCCACACAAACACAACTTCGTGCCCGGTTACCTACTGATCGATCGAATAAAATACCCCATCTTGCTCAAGAAAAATATCTCTTCTAAATAAAACTTGGTTAAGAAAAAAACAGAGCACAAGGTCAACACGTAGAATTGATCAAAAACCTGCTATAAGATCAGAGAATGAAATTACCCTGGAAGACCCCACAAGAAACATTTTGCAACTACCTCCCTTCCAAAACTGAAAATCTTACTGAGCTCAACAAAGTGCTTGGATTGTTCTGTAAAGTTAACCTTGAAAGTAACCTGGTTCATAAATGTGTTTTCATTCGCTCCTCCGGTAAATGATATCCTCCATCGCCTTTGTGGGTCAATTGGATACAGTTTTAGCTTTTACAATCGTTAACGATGCGCTTTTTTGCTGTCTTTAGGATGTCTGCTTGGTTAAAAGAGCAGTTACCAAATACGGGGAACTGTGGGTGACTCACATAATAACGTATTGTAAAAGACGAATGTGAATAAGGTAGTTGATCACGGTGTCACTAAGAGAAACTTGGCACAGATTTTCTCACGGAGAAAAGCAGTGTTTCAAAACAAATAACTTTTAGTAGTTTTAGCTGAAAATCTCCAAGACAATACGTGCAAGCAACATCTTTCGTCCAACAAGCCAATTAGGTACTCAGGAAGAATCCATTGGAGCTGATCACTATCACATATTTCTCTCCTCTGAACCGGGATTTGGACACCGGATCGGTGTATACTTTCTAGTAACTTCATCCAAATGCCTCTTTCGCACGGGACCCGTTTCGTATGGAATCACCTAATCACCTAAAATTCTTATCCAACAATAAGTTTGGTCTAATCCAAATGGCGCGCACCAGCACGTTCTATGTCGGAGCTTCATAAACACGCCCGTTCATCACTGTGGTGGGACGTACCGATTTTGACCTCCAGAAAAGAAAAGTGACATGATGCCCGAGTTTTCTACACAATCTCACCACAATTGATCATGATATCCCACTCAATTGAGAATGAATTTCAATATTTTCATCCGCGTCATAGATTTGCCTTTTGAAGGGTTGATAAATGTACTAAGCAGTTGAAACTTGGCTCTCGTCTTTAATAGATAATACAATGAATGACTGATAGCTATGCAATCAAGCAGGGCTTGTTAAACTATCACCCTTGTTGTACTAATGGATTAAAATGAGGTCATCTGTTGTTCGATGAATGATCCACGAAAGTGAATCAGGACAGAATGATAAGGGATTACAATAGTTGTCCTGATCGATTCGAAAAAGAAGTGACAGTAAACAGTGCTGAAATCGTTATACTGATCAGGACTGGTTTGTTAAGTTCATTGTAAGGTCAAAATCTACTTCTTTCAATCCACACCGACCTGTATTCCATCCGGGAATCGGTTTTCGAAGTGTACCGGATATGTGAACTAAGTTATTCATGGGGGTTTCGCTGCATGCAAGTTCCGAAGCACACATGATTAAACGCTGAATTCTGAGATAAATTATTTATTGATTAAACGCCACAAAATTCGTTTATAATGACACATTACCGAATGTACTTTACTGTGTATTTAAAACTGAGTTTGCGGAGTTGTCGATTTATTACCATATTCCCGATAAGAACTTGATTAGAAAACAGCTTCACAGGGTTGTTATAAAACCATAGAAACCTCATCTATACAAACAGAAATTATTAGTAACAATAACCCTGCCTCCGTAGAAACACGGACAAATTTAACACCAACGGCCTATCCCCAGCACCTCTGCTCTATTAGTTTTCATTAGGTATAGGCTAATTTGTCTTGCACGTAGTTAGATTCATACCATGAGTTGTAATAAATTGATAGCGTTCTCATCGTGGTGTGCTATAATTTTCTGAATCTGAACTGAATCTGTCTATGTCGAGAAGAGGGTACGTTGATTGATGATGAGTGAATAAAGGTGTGACAATATGAAGCTTAAGATACGTTAGAAAGATGTTGGAGCAGATTGCAAACAAGCCGAATGGATGATTCAGGCCTGTATCCGTTGGGAAATCAAACCATTGTAGAACTTATGGGATGAGTTCCATAATGCTGTAAACAACAAACAGAAACTTCTCTCCTCAATCGTCAACCATGCCTCTTACTGTGGGATGAGTATGTATCGTCCCAAATGTAAGGTATTCAGATATACGCTGTGAGTTCCCTGGTTCTATCCCTAGTTAGGTAGTTTTATCCACACTACTGATGGGGCTCAATCACGCCGAAGCAGCCGGGCAATGCTCCCCGCCTCCATAATTCACGCTTCGTTTGATTCACACAGATGGAAGTTCATTCAAAGATCAAATTCTATTCTCCACTGCTCTTATGTACTTCGTAAATCATTTTAAATAATGTTTTGGAAGGTCAAGTATGACTGTGTTTTGTGTAATATGCCCGATATTCCGGCAACGGAATCTTACGTGGAGACAAGTAAGTCGATTGTAAATCAAAGTATTTTCCAGTGTAAAGTCCCCAGTCATAAAATGTTTAAGTAAAGTAAGTGACCAGAAACTACTCGGTTTACGTCAACGAACTGAAAAGAAATGTGCGGAAAAAATTCTTTTTAGTTCCACAGAACTAAATGTTTTAGCCTATAGGTTGTCCCAACACAAATTCAACTTGACTAACACGGTTCCCGAAGCGAAAACAAATTACGGTTAATGAACTCCCGTCATACAGACCGACCTGGAAACATCACGCACACGCACATTTGAGGAGTTGACGCCTCGCCATAGTTAATTTCAAGTTTGTATATGCGATGTTTCGAGAAGGGTTTTACGACAAAGTTTCATGAGCAACTCTAATCCCATAGCGTACTTTGTTATTTGTATTCCACTGTTCGGTTTTGGCAACGCCCAGTTTTGTTTTGAAAATTTCCTGTTTGAAAAGTTGTACGCATAAGCAGATCGATGACCTAGCCACGTCTAGCCCATTCCGGTTATTCGGAAGAATGAGTAAACGAAAACTTAGGATGACGTTTACGAATTGACTTGGGCAAAAAATATAACCATAGGGGGTACGAGCATTTTATATTCTTTTTGTAACCTGGTAAATCCATCCATTAAATTTGCCTAATACCTCAGGGGAAACTAAACAGTAATTTCATAGTGCTTTTCAATCTTAAAACTACATGACGCTTAAATGGAACAGTAAGTTCTGTTAATCAGAAGAAAATATGGAACAGTGGGTACCAACAGCTTTATATTGTCGCTGAAAACAACAGACTTGTGTTAACTTCATCTTTCATGTTAGGAGTGGAAGATCTGACTAGATTAGAATAGATTAGATTAGATTAGTAAATTTTGTGGTGTGCAGAGCAGACAAAGCGTGAACGGTTAAGCTAGGAAGCCCCGGACAGCTTTTCTGACAGGGTTGGGTTTCATCAGCAGTGCGTATTCATTGGCCAGACTGGTGTTCGAACCCGTGACCTCACTGACAGAACGTAAGCATATTATCCATTCAGTCACGGGACAATTGATCTGTCTGCTTTTCATGTAGTCTAAACATGAAACCATGCAATAACCAGTAATGTACGGTATGTTCTCAACCAAGTCATAACCCTGGAGCGTAATGCCAAGATGAGTGAGGTGTGATATCTGTAACAAGCTTGAAAAGACAGGTTGTATTATATCGCGTATCGGTAGAATGGATAACGGTCTGATCAGCTGTTTGGTGGTTGTGTGGGTCGTACACTTCCATTCTACATGTGAGCTCCCAGGTTCGATCCGCAATTGGGTCGATGGATTCGCATTACTAAGGAACTCGAACAGATCGAAGCAGCTGTTCCTAGCTTCTCAGTTATCTTTTTATTTCGTTTCTACACACAAAAGCATCTTTAATGGGATTTATAAATTTGTTCTATACCTCCCAAGTAAAAGTCAGGAAATTTCCTCAGCGAAAGCTCAGAACGAAACGATTACTTCAAAGCATTCATTGACATAAAAGTAACGAATTTCATAATGGTAAACCAGCCCAAGACTTGCCTGAAACGCAGCCGATCTTTTGCTAACTGTCAAAGGTGCCCGTCTTCACAAGACGTGTGAACTATATATGTAAATGTTTAATTCGGCCCCAGACTATCCATTTCTTATACGTCAGGTCAAATCCGTTGCATCCACTAGTGCACTCGATCCGAATAAATCCAAAACGTGGTTATAAGCTGTTTCTGGCGCACACGCTGTCTGGCAATTCACATAAGGTGCAAAACTAACTGTTAGTTCCCATAATGGGGTTGGAGGATTCAAAGAAGTTATCCACAGCTAATCACAAGAAACCCGAGATCAGGGATGGTAAAACACTTTATGATAACTCAACACAGCTGATCCTGCTTCTACTGTTTGACGGCCATTTTGCAACTACAATGCTGAACATTTGCGACTTACTGAAACGTCACTAATACTGTTATTGCAGCGTCCAGTAATGGACGTCCAAGCATCTTGTTAGTGTTCACTCAAACTGCCTTTAATTTAACCTTTTCTTTTCATTTTCAGCCGTATTGTTTCAGCTTTCCAAATAAAGACTGTAAACAAAATTCTACCGTCTTAAAATGTACATCATAATGAGCAATGAGAATGAATTCCTTTGGTTTCGAAGAAATCACTTACAGTTTTTTTTTAATTTTCCGATCTATCAAATCATATTATAACCATGTGACAATCGATAGGATTTAGTCTATATTAATTTTCTACCTTTCCGTGACGCTCGAGTTCACTGTGTGCGGTTGGTGTGCAAAGTGAGAGTTCTCGTGCCCCGGAACCGGATTCCATTAATACTGGATTGTGATTTTGATTGCGGTGATTCCACAATCATTTTTGATCAAGTTTGACCATCACTAACTTAAACAGTTATCGACCTGGTGTTTACAAGAACGAATGAACGGTACATCTTGCTCAGATATTTTCCGAGTGAATGAGTTTCTGATAACTCGTTGACCGTAGTCCGTCAGAAAAACAATAGTGAATATGAGTAATAAATGTTTTCTTGTTGTAATTATCAAAGAATGATTACACAAATTTACTAGATATCACATTAAATCAACCGTTCTTCGGTGATTTTGGGGGGTTGTTGTGCAATGGGGGCAGTTGGAAATGTGGAAATAACACAGAATGACCAACACTCCCGGTGACTAAAGGGTAGTTGAGAGCGAGGGTTAAAACTCAACAGCTGGACAGCTGAACCTGAAAACCACACTGACAAAGCGATTTGTGGTCGTTCTCAAATGAAATGTTTGATCCAAAGGTCCACAAGACGGTCCTTTCTCAGATTACTTCCGGATAGGTGATGAGCATAAGTGGAACTTTGCAATGGGCCGTTACCAGGATGTGGCCCTTCCTTTCTTTGTGGATATCACATGTTTACCGCAACTGATTGAGATATACGAATGAAGTTATCCAGAAACAGCCGATGGAATATGCAAAAGTCTGTGAGGTCAAGGGAATAAGGCCATTGTTGGTTTTCTCAGACAGTTGTGTGATTGTTGAAGAGGTGTAAATTGTACTGAATAAAAAAGCGCTTGATGTTGGCCACATGAACTTTAAATAAAAACAGTTTATTGATAATTAAAAGAAGCAGAGCCGATTAGTGATTGCAACCATGATGAATATCCCACATCAGGCTAGCTCTACGAAAGCCACTGTTTGCTTTTCTGTAAAAGCGCCTACGTTGAGGCCTACTGAAAGTCAAACGGAGGCACAAAAATGTGTCCGTGAGCTACTTTGAAAAGACCATATGAGAATTCAGGATGTTTTGTACTCATAAATGTTGATAGCTTAATCAATTTCAGATTCTGCCATTTTAGAAGACTTTTTACTTCCAGAAAGATAGTATGTGAGTGTGGGTAGAACGCAAATACTTCGCTGAATACGTAAGTATCAACGGAAGAAAGGAATGCGTATATACAGATAGTAGGATTCAGTCAAAGAGTTGTGTAACGGAACACAGGTTTGTATTGTAAACTAAAATAAAACTGATTGAGGGAATCCAAGCGCGCTGAAGATAGTTCGCCGGTAATTTCGTCTTATCTATGCCGTCAGCGGAACCCCATTTTTCCGATTGTCCTGCGCTTAGCTTCTCAAGTCCATCGAAGCTTGTTTGCACTGCCCTATCAAATGTCCTTTGAATTAATGAGACAAACACTTTATTGACACTCAAACAAACTGCTCTATCACGACATTTTCAAATTATCTCCCCCGATCCAAGCTTCTTCTGACCAGTTGAAATATAAAGCATTTCATTGGATTACTTTAATCTTTCCAACCAGGTAAAAATACACTTGGTAATCGTATCAAAGCTCCATGATAAATGTTGAAGCAGGACAAGAACAGCTGGAAATATTTGTCAAAGTGCCTCAGTTGACAACTTTTACCTCATCACAAACAGAATATCACTCCGTGTTATAAATCATTATCATCATCATCATCATCATCATCGTACAGCGAAATGCAGTAAAGCCAACTTCACTGATCGCTGCCAAAATCGCAATGCAT
>UZAN01043139.1:2582-15674 GCA_900618425.1 Echinostoma caproni
TGACGTAGAGAACACACATCTTAGCTGTACGGCATTGAATGTAGATTTTACTGCTGAGGATAAAACTCTACTGACCCTCTCAGTGACGGCATCATCTTTGATTGAAAGTTTTATAAAAAGCACTTTCTTCTCCCTTGGTGGTGTTTTGGCTGGTTTATCCTGCTAAGTCCAATTACGGTCGATAAACTTCTCAGGATAGCCATTTTCTAGTAAGGTTCTCCTCACTAGTTGAAGTTCTTCCTTCAAAGTATTTTCTGTACAGATGCGCCTTGCTCTTGTTGAATTCTGACTCGACACGGGCCAGATTAGTTTTCTTGTTGGCTACACAAAAGATATCATCTACATAACGGTGATATTGTTCAAAACAACTAATAGCCGTAGACAAGGAATTTGGCCATGAAGATGTTGGTGAGAACAGGTCCGAGGGGTGAACCCATAGCAACACCATCGATATATAAATATAGGATTACTGAGGCGAGTCTTTGGTGGGTTTGAATCAACACTGTTCCCACGTTTGCCATCAGTTTACATTGGACCGTACATAGAGTACGCCATTCAAGCTTAGGGGCACATGGTTGCAATGTGATCGCAAGATGCTAGAGCGTCCACAAAAGATGGCCGCCAAGATGGTCAAGGGATTACACTATCTCAACTATGAGGAGAGATTACGATCATTGTGCCGAATTCGGGGAGACTTGATTTTGACTTATCAAATACTACAGAACCCAAACCATCCATGTCGGCCTCTGCTCTCGTTGTTGAACAATATACACCTTAGCGGACACCGTTTCAAGTTACTGATTCCAAAGTATCCATTGGAATGCCAGCGCAAATCTTTTGAAGTTAGAGTACGCAGTACTTGAAACACCCATCTCACGTCGTTTGTGCACCAGCTATTGAATCTTTTAAGCGGAGACTACACAAGTAATAATAATCGCAAATGCATTGAAGTTTACATTATCTGTTGTCTCCTACCTGAAGCTATGTGATAATTGATTTTTTTCGCCTAGGAACGATTCAAACGTGCAAATATCCTACGGGAACAAGAGAACCAGGAGCTTTGACCTGCGTCTGAACCACAAAGAGAACCTTTTCTGATTCACGCCTACGACACATCAGAGATTGCTGGCTTGGTGTCTATGAATTTTCTTCGTTATGAGCATAGGGAAAGATTTGATCTATTCCTTTTTGTTAATTTCATTCTGCGCAGAGCAAACAGGGCGAGAAACAAAAGTTTAGGAAACATTGTACATCTGTTTCGACCAGATTAGGTCTCATCAACAGCACCAGTCCGTTTGATCCACTTGGCTGGTATACTCTACCTATGGTATGTAGTCTAGATGTAGTGTGACACGTACGCGCTTTACTGACGTCACCCGTGAAGGTTGATTGAGCACAGTTGTCCAAAATCTGTAACGCGTTGCTCCAGGCTATGCGTTATCTTGCGGGCCCGGATCACCACAACTACCAAAGACTACTATGAGTAAACTCTAGCTCCCCAACATCTTACGAATCAAAGGTCAATGTGACAGGATGCACTGAAATATTTTGGGGGTGGTGAAGTTTATGTTGGTGTTGGTGGTGACGGTGATGTTGGTGGTGGTATTGGTGGTGGTGATGGTGGTGTTGGTGATGGTGTAAGTGGTGGTGATCGTAATGTTGGTGATAGTGATGGTGGTGGTGATGATGATGGTGATGTTGGTAGTGGTGACGGTGGTGTTGGTGTTGGTGATGGTGGTGTTGGTGGTGCTGGTGTTTGTGGTGCTGGTGTTTGTGGTGCTGGTGTTTGTGGTGCTGGTGTTTGTGGTGCTGGTGGTGGTGTTGGTGGTGGTGGTGGTCAAAGGATTAAGGTCATAAAATATTGACTTAGAAGTCCCGGGTACAATCCGGTCCATCGCTATCCATCTGCCCCGCTTCTGTACTTTCCCGTGCAGCTTTCGTATGACCGCAGCCCTGTTCGTCAACGTTGACTGTAAATTTGTATACTGAATAAATAGAAAAGGAATTGAACAGATCTTCACATGTTCTTCGTGGCATAATCTTTGTGATGGCTATTCACGACAGTCAGACTGGTGTTAGCGTGTAAACCCCATAACCTCAACATTTTGTTTTCCAACTGGAACGAGCTTGGTTAACGCGCAGTACTAATAATTCCGAACAGATATGATGCACAATTTTGTACATTTCTGTCCAATTTTTGCCAGTCAACTGTGTAACGAGTTCACGTCAGTTGACCGAGAACTAGCTGCACATACTGTATTTTCAATTTTTCTGTAATAAAAAGAGAGTTTTCAAAGAAAATATCATGTTGCAATAGTGCACGATTTTAGGTCTAGGACGATTTCGTTGCATCTCAACATGGTGCATACCGCAGTCTAAATACAATGTTTATATATCCAGCTGTAGCATGGCAACAAAATAAAGCAAAATACATTAAAACAGTAAAAACACAAGGGGTGGAGATTAAAAAGGACCATATCACCAGGGTCGAGAAACAGGCTAACATAAAGTTCTTTTTACCTGGCACGGAGTTGGGCGGAGGGCTTCCTATCGATTCATAGCAATCGCTTCAATAAACCTAGGCAATCTTGCGATTTGTGACTTGCAGAGAGTTATTCGGCATGAATGTTATAGATCCTCCTCTTTCAGACCCTATTTTTCGAGCACACTGAGCAGCTCATCGAACCAACCATATATATTGTCACGAAGCTACGGACTCGAGTTTCACTCCTAATAAAGCCCATTAATGTTGTTCATCTATCAATCGGGAATTGACTCCTTACCCCACTCTCACCCCACTCCCACCCCAACCCACCCCACCCCACCACCACCAAAATATTATTTTTAATATAACACAAATCAAAACAAAGCCCGAAAATCCGGGTGGAAATTTGCGCTGTGAGGGTTTGGTTGGCTAAGCGAGGATAAGGTGGGCCGGTTGACAATTCACAAAATCGGGCTCAGCAACATCCTTCAGCACTTAGGAGATGTTCACCAAGCGTATGCGGTCTGGTTGTGAACTGTTTATTTTTCACGACCAATGAAAGTTCCAAGACAGAACGAACAAAATTCCGTCGCTATATATGCACAGACAATTCAAGGTGGAAGAAACGGGTTGACCGATGCTGAATTTTCAACTCAACAATGAGTTTCCGGATTAAATTAAATTACCCGGTTTATATCCACAGTGAACCCAATGAATTCGCTGTGTACATGATTCCTTCACACCTGAACGCTCGCTTAGAGCATTAAATGGCTTACCGGTCCAAGCATTGTGAGGTACTACTCACAAATGTGAGTAGTATGGTTGTGGTGTGTGCAAAAGGACAAGTCTGACTTTTTTCACAATCGTCGAAAATGGACAAGACCTCCTAGTGTGAATTATTGTGTTCAAAATTGTAACTATAGAAAATTCAAATCCACCGAGGGGCCGTTCCCCCCATTATTTATCCTGAATGCTTGTTTGAATAACCCGTTCACAATGAGACATTCTGTTGTATGTACACCCATTAATCGATACCCTTACCATTGTGCGTACAGTACGGCATTGTAGATCTATAACGCGATTTTCTAGGTTTACTTGGTCGATTACCATATTGGAACAACAATGAGCACTGTTGGGTAACTGTTAGGTTCGCTCTTTTGATTGTGCATCATACCATGTGTAGTAAAAACATGTTTAAAAATAGTTTTTTCCATTGATAACTATGGTAAATAGAACTGTTTCTTACTGGTCGAGTGTCATGGAATTCCCCACTTCATATAGTTTCACGAATTCAGAAGGCTAGAACAGACTGGTATGAAGAATTATGCTGAGCGGGACTTTTATAATCTGTAATCGAATCAATTCGGACACGTGTGCACAACTTAAAACAGATACCCAACCCCATAGGGAAGGCTCAATAGTCTGTTATTAACATTATTCAACGAAAAAGAAATTTGAAATAGAGATCAAACGACAGATCGACATGGACAGACGATCATACAGTTCCATTAACTTCATTCTTTAGTAACTTACTCGGAAAATATCCCACGTAAATTGTCATCAAATTGTTCGATACTGTGCCCGTCGATTGCACCTGGTACAGATTTCATACAGTCCAATCGGTGACTATTTGATGAGATAATCATAATCATTGTAATATTGATGTTTCCCTCTGTCAAAGGATTGGATACAAATGCATGCAATTTTGAGTGCATTAGTTTATTTATATATTCCCTTGTTATCAGTTCGTCGTTTCCGTGATACATTGTTCTCTAGTTTGACAAAGTTCCAAGTATCTTCATTCACCCGATCAATAATCGCTTGTTGAGAAAGAAAAATCTGACTTGAGGTGAAACTGATCCTGCCAGATATACACAATTAGNTTTCATTTCGTAAGAGTAGAAATTCCTCGATGGAAAACGGTGATTCTGATGTGTGGATGATGGCTTTGTGCAAAACCGTATATGTTATCTGCTCATCACCTTCACATCATCAGTTCATTTCATATCGGACTCGTGAAGCGGCCACAGGAAGACAAGGATTCTATATGAGATAATCTTGGCTTTCAAATGGGAATTCGTNAATGTGTCGACCTGATTGGGTCTCATCAGCAATGCGAATTCATCGATCCAACTAGGGAACGAACCTGGGACTTCACGGGCAGGACGTAAGCATGATACCCACTCGGACACCGGGCAGATGATCAGGGATTTTCCATTTACACGATATAGAGATGAGCACGGTCTGTGGCCTGCAACAAGCTCGTAAAGTTGGTTTGTTGCTATATCGTGTGAATGGAAAATGAAAAACGGTCTGATCAGCTGCCCGGTGGCCGAGTGAGTAGCACGCATGCATTCTACCCATGAAATTCCGGGTTCGATCCTCAGTTGGGTCGATGAATTCGAACTGCTCGCATGAGACCCAAGCAGGTCGAAACAGCTGTCTAGTGCTTCCCGGTTTTTCAGTTCACGCTTCATTTGCTATGTACGCGACGAATTCACCTTTGAAATTGAATAAAATCCTCCATCGCTCACTTGAAATAAGTAGTCAGGTTGCGAATGTTTTCAACCGAGTCATAACCCGGAGGCTAGTGCTGAGATGAGCAGGGTCTGTGCCCCGCAATGGATCCGAAGGGGAGCGACGCAAGTGTGAGCCACGAGTCGATGTGATAAAACAATCGCACGATATATACATATAATTATAATAAATAATACAATGAACATTTTACAACTCAGTGTACGCCTCCATTCTCTCTTGATATATATATATATATATATATATGAGATGGCAACCACTCCCTACTATAGCCAGTTGTTGACTCTCACTTCCAAGACTGGTACCAACTGTTTGATGTACACACACACGCACACACACACACACACACGTAAAGCGGCCCAATTGGACTGTGTTGGAATCGCTGAGCATTTTACTTGATTCATTTTGAGTGGTAAAAGATTGAATGAATTGCAAGTGATTCATCATAAAAACAATGCTGCTTGAAACTTATCTGGAAAAACTACATTTTCGTTAAAGAATAAAATTAAAATAAACCCAATTCAATTCAGATGAAACCTTCTAAAATCGGGAAAATGTCCTTCACATTGTTTTTTCCATCCATCCATCCACACACACACACACATACTTCTTTTGAAATTATAATGCATTTTTCTTGTATTCGGAAAACCGCTTTTGGTATGCATTTGCCGGGTGGGTGGGTCGGAACGGGCACCCAAAAATGGACATTAACCGAACAGGTAATCCTTTTTAGTTTGGCAAGTCCGGAAGCCACTTTTGTTTTGAATAATCCTTTGGTAATTTCATTTTATTGAGAACACAAATTGGCAAACAAGCTCGTCTACAGTGTCACTTAATCAAGCCATTACAACACAATAAATATGACTAGTAACAGAAAAGGATTTCCGTAGCTTTGTACCACTCAGTATGAAGAAGAATTTCATACGCTGTTTGACCAATAGAGCTAAAAGGATCTACCCGAAGGATAGGCTGGTTGAGGAACTCCAAAATGTGTGGAATATCTTCATCCGGAATGGATACCCGGAGTGTTTGGTGTAATCTGTGATGCAACGATAAGAGGCGTCTCCCAAAAGATCTATTGCTGAGAAGGAGTCTGTGTACATTTCTTTACCATTTAAAGACGTTACCTAGTCAGAGATTGTGCATAGAAATTTATCAAATGCCATAAAAAATGTTCTACGAGGCTAAGCTTCAAACTCGATTCACATCTATAGCCCGTTGATCTATCTACGGTTGAAGGATAGAGTACCCGATGCTGCTGCCTCTTGCTGTATTTACTCTTTCACTTACTCCTGTGGAGCACGGTATGTTGGTCGCACGACCATGCGTCCATCCGAGTGCATCCGTTAGCATCATCCAGTGTGATTGCGAACTGGAACAATTAAGTCAATCACAGGTGCGATCGTGTCGCATTTTGTCAAAACTAATCATATTGTAAACGTGACCGAAGTGTTTGGACCCCTGTATGGAGTTAAAACGGGACGGTCTATGGNGCCCCCCCCCCCCGCCCCCCCCCTCTGTGAGCTTAGAAACAATTTGTGCAAGCACTCAAGCTCCCATGACCGGATTGCCTGTCATGAAACATCGGAGCAAATGATCATTGGAGACCAATTATGCCACAAACTGTTAAATGCTTTAATTACTTTCCTTCTTTAGTCCTTCTCTGTTACTATATGGTCATATTTAATGTGTTGTAATGGAATGATTAATAGGCATTGAAAACGAGTTTGTTTGCCAATTTGTGTTCTTATTATCACCTCTGTGGAACTGTTTAAACTTTGCGTTCACTTTTTGGAAATTTGACCATTTACCTATGAAGAACAATTTGACCAAGTTTCACACACGTACTGCATTCGTGTATGCAGCAATTCGGCTCCGCAATCTAACTAATGCGATGATCACACAATAATGCCCGATAGGTGATTGCCAGCACATGACCACCGCGAGTGGCTAATTGAGCTGAGCGAAAACTTGGGTAACAACAGTTTTTCTCTTTTTCTCTTTTTTCACTGAAAGTCAAAATTGAAATTACACTGGCCATATCACGTAGTCTGACAACCAAGCTTTCCACGATTTAATCAAAAAGATGGAGAAATGAAAAGACGTGTTCCTGTGTTTAACTCAAATGAAATCGGAGTGTGAGAATAAAAAAAGAGAACAGTGATCAAATGTTTCGGGGGGGGGAGGAGGGTTAGGTGGTCATGTATGCTCGAATTACTGACTTACTGTGTAGTTCACAGCTCCTCCGGGAATCAGCTAATTAGGATGTAACGTTTGTGTACAGTAATAGTCGATTGACTTGCCTTTTGGTCATTAGTACTTTTTCGAGTCTCCTCGTCATCGAATCCACCAACTTTTTTATGAAATCATTTTCTATTTTGTGCTCCATTACACCTGGCACTTTTGCCTCCAATGTCCAATGTCCAAATAGCACATTGACCTCTCTCTTCAAAGCAGCAAACAGATTTTTAATCACATCGAGATCCGGTCTATTAAGGGGAAGTTGCATGAACTGAAGTCTAAAAGCAAATAATAATTGAACCAGCCTGCTTAACTAAATAAACTTACTACTAACCTCTCGTGAAACATGACACGGAGCGTTATGCTGAAAAATGATAACTTTTCATACATTTTTTCATGAAATTCTGGAAACGTTTTCGTCATCACTGAGACGAATTTGCCACTATTCATGGTGCCTGTGATTGGTGCCCACCGACAAGTTTGACCATGTTTTATTCCGTCCCAGATAAGTAATCTTGACGGATGAGAAACTCTCTCTCTCTCGTTTGGCGGAATAAGTTCTTTTGGGAAATTCTCATCACAAATGACTATTTTGTGAGCTTTCCAAGGCTCGTCGCACACCATGCATCAGCATTACAAAAAAGATATTTTAGTGCATCACAATCAGCCAGTATTGTAGACAAACCACACTCCATGGTACTGCTCCGGCCCGTTTGGAAGATACTTCAGAAAAACTGTGGTGAGCTAAAAAAAAAACAGGATTTCGAGCAACTCGAGGGGGTGTTGGAACATATATAAACTTTTCCTGGTGTGGCAAGTCCCAGTACTGCTCAAAAGGTACCGAGCTTTACAATCTCATCCAAGATCTTCCCATTTTATTCACACGATTTTCATTTATACCTTCTATTGCCTCACTTTTAGATGTTACATGTTACATATAAACGTTGGCGAACTTGACCATACTAGTACTTATCCTCTTTTATCATTAGGTATGATGACAGATCTTTGTCACTCTCCCACAACAGGTAATTCTATACTGGACAGAGTAATCGCCAATCATCAAACCATTTTTCTTCAGCATTTAGGCAACCACCACCACGACCACTGTTTACCCGTAGTTTGACCTAAAGTTTATTCACACTGTGCTTAAAAATCCTTGTCTCGATCTGACCACATCAGATTTCGTTTTCGAAACTGCACACCCAAGTGTTTACCTGCTCAATGAATCTATCAGGCAGGTCTCTTTATGGTTTTCATCATCTCCTTCTTCCCTAGTCACGTGTGTTTCCCTATTCAACCAAACAATCAATGCCATTTATAATTACTCCTGCCCTGTTCAAAGTCTATATGTGTCCAAGGATAATCTCCTCCCTTATAAAGTCACAATGCTTCAGCTCTCAGGTATTTGTCTAGGTTTATCAAAGCTGAGGGAAACAGATTGAATGCATTATTCTCCGATTGAGAACTGGAAAAAGCAAAAACCTTGGGCAAGGTATCAGATTTACCTGGGGAAGGAAGAAAGTACGGTCGAAGCTGGACGTAGATGATCTCAATGCCGCATTTCTAGGCCAATCATCGGACATTCTTCCTGCCTACTCGTCACACAAAGTTTGTAATGTGGAACCATTCTCATGTTGTGGTGTGTTAAAACTTTTAAAAAGCTGCAATTCACCTTCTGCTGCACGCCCGGATGATTCGCCTCCAGCGCTCTTCAAATTTGGTGCTTGTTAAGGCTGAATTTCAACCGCGACGCTGTGCACAGTAATTTAGGGCCCGTAACCCAACCCAAAAACCAAAACAGACAAGACAGTGCGCGGATCGGAATCGGGTTAACGATTTAATGAATAATCATGAGAGTACATCAATCGATTAAACGATAACCGACAATCAGGTCAATCTGGCGCATGGACAAAACGGATTGGAGGAGTATTAGTCAGTGTCTTTCATGAACAGCTGGGTCACGTGATTGGACGATCAATGGGAACTGATAGACAAATGAGTACGTGGCAGTGCTGCTTCTCTAACTGGGGTAATCAAATCCATTTAAAATGAATCACTTTAAACTTCTACTGCTACTATCCGCGATTTCTGGAGGCTAGTCACAATCGTACCAATCCCCAATGTATCTAGATATTCTATCCTCTCCAAACATTTTCGCCCCATAGCGTTAACATCTTCAGCTCTTAAATTGACTTAAAAACTATCCTCAAACGCCTCCAGCAGTTTATCAACATTCCCAGTGATCCGGTACAGTTTGCCTACAAGCCTAATAGATCCACCTTGGGTGTAGTCTCCACCCTCGTTCATTTCATCGCTAAGTCTTTGAACAGCTCTGTTAAGTCTGTTTGGTATGTTTTTCTGGACTAATTTTCTGCATTTAATTCCATTCCTCGATCTAAGTTGTTACAAAAACTGGAATCCTTTGAATGCTCCAAACAATTGTTAACTAGGTTGTCCAACTTTTGCTGATAGAGTGCAAATCTTTCGATTTGAGAGGGTTTTATCTAAACACTTAGTCAATAACTCCGGCGTTGTTCAAGGAGCTGTGCTATCCCCATTGTTATTTAACGCCAACATTTGTGATATCACTTGTGTCCCCCCCCCCCCCGCNTTGAAATATGCGGCTAACGTTGTGCTGTGCCAACCCATTTCTTCTTACCACGATCTAAGCATCTTCACTGACAATCTTGATCAAATTCAGTCATTCGCCTCCTCACCGGGGCCAAGCTTAAACCCCAGTAAATTTGTTGAGTGTTTATATAGTTTTGCTCGCTTTCCATATGCAACAGACCACACAGTGGTTAGTTATCTAGGGTGAACTCTGTTAAATATCTTGGTGTAACCATAGATAGCAATCTTCATTGGTCAACCCACATCCACAACCGCTTTGGTAAACTGAAGCGCCTATCATTTTAAATTCGAAAACTCAGGCATGTTCGCGCACCCCAGTCAGTTATTGCAACTTTTGTTGATCAGTGTGTTTGCCCTATCTTACTTTATTATTCCCCGGTTACTTTTCCTGGCTTACTCAAACAGGATTTCAAAGTACTACGCCGTGGTTTAACTAATATTAACCGTATTTCTTCTAATCCTGCGAATGTGTTAACTCTGAAGCTTTCAGAATATCACGTTACCTCCTGCATGAAATTTGCGGAGAGGATTCTCACAGATCCTGAACACCCATTGGCACGCAGAACTGACACGTTATCATTCCCATTCATCCACATACGCTCTCAATTCTGCCAAATGTCTCCTCGTATAAACGCTCACCGCAATTCATCTGTACCCTATCATGCACGTCTACACACAAACAGAGAAAGTTTAATAAGTGAACTTTGTTTTAACCCTAGACTATGAAATGCCACTATGCTGCCTTCGAGTACTTTTTCCCTATGACGGTTGGCATGTATGGCTTTTTAAGTGAAATGTAAGCTTCAATGCTTGCTAAACTAATACACAATTCAATACAATTGTCTTGTATTCCACAGGATGAGATTTTTTAAAGACCGATTTTTCGGGATAAGGAATACATATCTGTCGCATACATCTCTGACAAATATTTTCGCTGCCCTTCTTGGCCCATTTCTCCATATTTCAAACTAACCGCTGATTGGTCACAGTTCTCTTGCGGAAAATGAAATTGAATAAAATTCAAACGCGACCGATCGATCGATACAAATGGCATCCCACAGACGCACAGGAATCGTTTTTAAACAGCTCATCGATGGCGGGACTTCACCATATAGGTTGAAACGAACAAGATATTGATCTCTCTGGATGTAGCCGTGTCTGGAAGAGAAGACTGTGCCAGTGAGAAGACAGATCCATAAAAAGAAAACATCAAATGGTCAATACACCAACTTCTATGGTTTCGTTCCTGTGAAATACAAACGTTACCTACAGTCCGACTCTCAGAGCGTGGGTTATTTGTATATCAGGACAATGATTATCCGGAAAAGTTTATTGACTAGAATATTCGACTCTCTCCGGAAAATGAACGCACCGTTTGTGTTCCCATTTAAGGGGAACTCACACACAAAAAAAGCCAAGTGCAGTCACTGAGAACGACTGTAAACTCCACCTTCTCTGCAGCGAAGCTTAGAACGGTGTTCTCCACATCACCCATGATGCGAATGCAAGTGAAAGACAAACTGCCCGAAACTGACCTTATCCTTTAATTGCGTCTGTGGTGCGTGTTACATAGGTCGTATGATAGGGCGTTTGTCTCAATGCGTTGATGAAAACCGGTTGTATCTCTAGCCGGATTGTAGCAGTTGAAGTACGCACCGACCACGAATTACGAATCACGAATCAGAACTCACGGAGGCCATGTAAGGAATTAAACACACTGGCTTTTGCACAACGGTATTCCACACGGCCGAGACTCAAGTGCCACGGACTAGTGAAATGATTACAATATACAGTATTATTCAGTTTGAGTGCAAAAAATGTAATAATTATAAATATTTGTAATGATCGAAACACGCACAGATCACGGTCTACGAATCAAGGATTATGAATCACGTATTAGGATTGGCGGATGCCACATAAGCACCGAATCATACTGGCACTTGCACGACGTTATCCCACGTAATCGAGATGCAAGAAAAAGGCCACAGAAGTAGCAGTTAATTTGTTGGAAGAAATCAAAGGAATTAACTACCATTTACAAAAGTAGTTAATTCGTTCTCTAGGCATCTACCAATCGCGTGCTCGTATTATTGGCGTCGTACAGCTTCTGTCTGGGTCTCATGGCCTCTGATTGGTCGACACAATCGGCCTGTGGTTCGTTGTCCAGAATTTGTAACGCGTTGTCACTTTGCTGGTATCATCTGAAAAGGTTGACTCATCATAGTTGTCCGGAGACTGTAACGTGTAGCCCTGTGGTTTGCGTCATCCCACAGTGATCGTAGGTCATCTCGTCGACTCCGGACACCCGATCAAACCAGAGAATGCCTTCGATGCTATTTATCGTTTCCCACTCAAGCGATCGAGGGTTGCCGGAGTTTGGAAACTAGGCGTGGCCGAGGTGATCGCCATTTGCTTAATTTGCCCATACCTATGCACCCGAAAACATACTGGTTTAAGCGCTCCAATTGCCTTGGACTGATGTAAAAGCCAAAACAGAACAAGACGTGTCCCTTGACCCAAGTGGGAAAGCTGACATCAACTGACACCGTAAACGTTCCTCAAAAACCACACACACAGGCACACATCCTCCACTCGCTGCCTCCGATTAATGATCTTCAATTGAGCCAATGGTTGTCATTCTGTAGGCATTCTTTCCACTGTATGCTATGTGGGAGCTTGACAAGGAATACACGGAAACAACTGTTCGCTCATTGACTGATTTTCTAAAAATTCAAATGATTCTTTGTTATTACCACCAAATAGCAAATGGACCACGGTGATCACACTGGTAGTACTATGTTAGTGAATGCAGGTTGATCGATGATTAATCAATTGGTGGATTTTTAGCTCAATCATCTGTTATGAAACCACTGATTCTCTAGAAACAATTTTTAATCTGTCCCATGAAAGTTCACTAGCATATGATGAACTGAGTTCCGCAGCGAACAGAACAGTGCTGTGCTCATAACCGACAAACTTCCGGCTGTTGACAGGAAAGTCACGTGCAACAATCGTAAATTCCCTCACTTCTTTGCCAGTCAGCCGGAGTTTCGGATGTCATGGGAGCCCTAAAGGCTAATCTGGCCCTAAACCAAACACCCAACTGGCACGCAAAAGTCTGAAAATGAGGACGAAATTTTGCGGCACCTGTTGTGTGTGTGTGTGTGTGTGTGTGTGTGTGTGTGTGTGTGTGTGTGTGT
>UZAN01043139.1:31075-43349 GCA_900618425.1 Echinostoma caproni
TATTCGATAAAAGAAAGGGGTTAACTGATTACCAGTAGGATTTTAGTACGGCTGATCGGCGAATATTCGGATTAGTACATCAATCCAGAATGAGATACACACCTCTCATAATATAGCTGGACTATTCAGTAGGACTCCGTATTCATGACTGGTTTTCCTGATTGTATTTATTGACAAATGTGCACAGTACTTTCCTGTCATGGTAACAGAAGAAGAAAATAACCGGAAACATGTAAATGGGAGCGGGTAACCATGGTAACATAACGCATCGTCAAAATTTACTCACATCCTCAAGTGAATCACATTCGGGTCATACTGATTAGAATAGACGCAGTGTTTGTTATTCACTGAGGAAAACAAATCAACTCAGACAGGGATAAAACTGGTTTCTTGGGTTGTGTGTGCAATCATCAAGTTATTCAGTCAGCCACAGGTGAAGAACTGCTTGGGTCTCGCACTCGTTTTATTCAATCAAGAACGAACAGTTGTATTCCCATCCGGATACAGAAATTGACCTTTCAGTTCCCTTCTTTTCACGACGCTTCTAATGCTATTGATCGGTTAGTAATTTAGGCAGAACGATAATCCATCCGCTCATTTCACGTGTTTAGTCAAACAATTTGTGAGTGGACTTTGAGTGAGGTAAGCACTTCTTCTCAGTCTCGATACGACGTGCAGTAGATGTAATACGTCTTAGTGAATAGTGAAGAACCTCGATCTGTTGTCACGATCAGCTTTTATTTGAGCCCTGGCAAGACCGAGTTCCTAAGCGCAGTAATTTTAGGGTACATAACTCAACACAAGAAATCAAATGACACACAGGACAGCGGCGTGCTGATCGGAACCGGATTATTGTTTTAATATGCGATCGTGAGAATGCATCAATCGATTTAACAATGGCCTAAAACTGGGTCAAAGTGGAGCACGGACACATCAGCCTAGAACGGTATTGGTCAGTGTGCGTCATGAACAACTTTATCACGTGATGGGACGATCAATAGGATCTGATGGGACAAATGCGCACGTATCAAGCCTAACCAAGAGGAACGCTTGGAAATCGTTTCATTGCGTTACTATCTGCGTGAATATTGTAAATAAAAATTAAAAACACTGATGCGATCTGCTCTTTGTGGGATCTAACCGATGAGAGAATAATGATTAGTCCGGTACAGTACACCACACAACCCCGGGAATTATGCCTGTCATACATATGCGGTTCTTCCGCTTAGCTGCAACAGACACTCTTATCTGAAACAGAGACAGGAAAATCTCGGTTCAGTAGGCAACTAACTTCACTGTGTGTGTGTGTGTGTGTGTGTGTGTGTGTGTGAGCAGCAAACAAGGCATTAGAAGAGGTGGACATAATCAACCTTTATCTCAGTGTGCACCCGGAAGTGTGTGTGTACATCTGTGACAAAAACAAGGTACACATGTGTTTGTTTACTTCGAGCCAAATTGTGGTGATCCAGGCCTACGCGATGACGCCTACGCGATACAGTTTCTGGACACCTGCGATCAATCGAATTTCAAAGGTGACTTCAATGACGCGCGTACGGCTTCTGAATACTTGCCATTGGTGGATTGTACCAGCCAATCCAAGACATTGCAGACAGAAGCAAAATTAACCAAGTAGTANAAGCCTAGATAACCAATAATATTCTTTTGTACATATTACTTAACCGCCTTCATTTCTTCCAATAAACCAACTACGTACTACTATTTCTGTGGCCTATTCCTCACCTCTCGTTCACCTGGGATATTGCGAGCCAGTGCCATTGCGGTCCATCGCTTACTATTCCGTACTACTACTACTACTACCACTACTACTACTACTACTACTACTACTACCACTATTACTACTACTACTACTACCACTACTACTACTACTACTACTACTACTACTACCACTACTACTACTACCACTACCACTACTACTACTACTACTACTACTACTACTACTACTACTACTACAGGGTCGGGTGAGGGTGATCCCTTGTGCACCAAACTTTCTTGCACATACAGGATAACTTGGTCGAACTAAATGCGGACCAGTACAGATTAGAGCACTTGGAACATGGCACTGACAGATGTCTGCTGGCAGTTTTATGGATCCCTCATCTCAAGAACTTTTTTATTTTCAGCAAAGCACTTTCATCTTGTGATACTGTAATATTGGCTCAGTTGAAAAACATTAATGGGAGACAGAGAGTGGAGGATGTCTGTGTTTTTGGAGGAACGTTTACGGTGTCAGTTGATGTGACATTTCCCACTTGGGTTAAGGGACACGTCTTGTTCTGTTTTGGCTTTTACATCAGTCCAAGGCAATCGGAGCGCCTAAACCAGTATGTTTTCGGGCGCATAGGTAGAGGCAAATTAAGCGAATGGCGATCACCTCGGCCATGCTTAGTTTCCAAACTTGAGCAACGTTCGATCGCTTGAGTGGGAAACGATTAATAGCACGATGTCTAAGCGGACATCAATCATTTGTGATCCAGACTCCTTGTTTGTCGAAAACTGGTACCTCGTGGAGTTGCAGGTGCAGAATAAGTGGAATTTAGTACCGTAGTGATATGCCCATGGATATTAAAAAACGGCTGATCATCGTGACCCGATGACTAACAGTTGTTTAACGTCTGTCAAACCAGGTGAAAATTTGACGGTTTCGACCGGACGCTATGAACGTATTGGTTTATCCGTTTCGATTGATCGTCCAGTCATGCGATGCACTTCTTCAATATATAAAGATTGATCAATACTCTTCCAGGCTGGTTGGCTGAGTTATCTTGACCTAGTTTCCGGATATTTTTTATTCTATCTTCACATAGAGCTCATTAAATCGCTAACCCAGTTCTGATTGGTTCGCTGTCTTTTCGGTGTTCGTATTTTTTGTGCCGGGTTACTGCACATTTGCAGTGCAATCGGAAACAGGGATCGTATCAGCAACAAGCCGAGTCAGCGCCAAAATAACAACAGAGATTCAAGGGGCTGATCTCACTCACCTTTTTCAAGTGAGTTTTCCCGATATTCCATAATTTATATCCTTTTTGATATGTGGTTTCCTCGTTGTACTGCAGCCTGCCCTTGTGATAGACCGGGCACTGATCATTGTCATCATCCGATAATGACGTCTTGATTGTTAAAAGCAATCAGTCCATCCTCCCCTGATCACGCTGCGGTTTCACGAATTTGCGATTTACTAGCAAGTGTACGTATCATGTGTTTTTTAATCAATCCACCATAGATTAGATCGATCCCATAGACACAATGGCTTACTTGCTTACTTGCTGTTCACTCATGGTAACCGAGAACCGAAAATTTGGGATTGGGACTGATGATCGCATGTGATGCTGATACGATGGATAGACATGTTATTTGTCTCTAGCAGCCCATTTGGTTCACAATGACGGAGTTCGAACCTCGGATTTGAGAACCCAACGCATCCAGCGAACCCAGTGACCGAAAGGAGACTAATCTAAAGTGATTAGGGGAGGATGGACTGATTGTTCTTAACAATCAAGACCATGCCAACCCCAAAAGGGGATGATATCGTTATGGCAAATGAACCAAGGGACAGTCGGACCGTTTTGAGCATCTACAAAAACCGGCGGCTGTTTGGCCGTTTGTGAAAAAGCGATTCAGCCAATATTGCCCACATAACTTCGGCACACTAAAAATCATTCATTTTAAATCCAAGTATCAATTTATTGATTTCTGACTACAAGTATTGGGGTGAAACTCGTCGAATACGCAAATGGTGTTCCGCTCTTATTCGCATGGATTCAGGTCACTCGATCAGGACAATGGTTGTCTAACCACATGATTCTCACCGGATTCAGGTCAAACGGTTTTTTCTAACATGTATAATCGTTTCTCACACATTGTTAGTCCTCATTCCGTACCAGGTCATACCAGTCATCTATGATTGTTCGGGTGTGCGCTGTCAGCAGAAAAAATATGTTTGGCACGAACGATTATTTAATAAAACAAAAAAGTCAATTACTTTCTTGCCCGAATGAAAGTGACATGAGACCAACGGCACTGACATTGCTGACCAACTGAATGGTAACTGTTTCCCTTTCTGTCTCTCTCTCTGTGGTGCGCTGTTGAGATCTCATCACACTGTGCACATCTGTTGGGGACGCGAAACAGTTGATTTCTTCGATTAAACTAATAAAAAAAACAGAATACCAACGCGAACAATGGGATAGGAAAAGTGACATAATCGCAATGTTGTTCTGTTTTCATCAACCCATTCTATTTACCAATTTTTTACGCTAGTTTTTATTCACACTTGTATTTAAGCGGTAACGATTTATGCACACGAATTAAGGTAGAAGAAAACCCAACTTTTCAATAGCAGCCAACTAAGATAGGGACTAGAAGGGAGAATCTGGGGAAAAGGCAAATTCAAAGTCGAAGTGATTTGTGTTTTGATCATCAGTCGTGCAACTCCGAGTAAAAGGCTCCGATTCACACCAACATGAAAGTGGACGGCCTGCGTCCCATCCGGGAAGCAAAAAAAACCAGTAGCCAATATTGATGGGTCTGAAGAACGAGGACATTACTAGCTATTGTTTTTCTTCCGTGTTCCATGCATACTTCTCCAGGTATCGTTCCTACATAACCGGCCAATTTGGCGAAAGCGTAAAAGGTCTCTATCTTCATACCATATTAACTCCCAGTGGATTATGCAAATGACACTCGCATTAGTTCCTGTCACGTGACCGGAGTAATTTCACCATTTTGAAATTAGCATACTAAATGTTGGTGTGTGTACATTACATATGATACACATCTTCAGGTATGTGAAATATGTGACAGTAAATGAGACAAAATAAAATAATTTATCGAAATATTTTTTTATATGATCATCTACTTGATCAGGTTACCTCGAACAATGATATGCATGACCAAGTCTTCCTCAACTATTCGTTAATTCGTAAGAAAATTTGAATTTTTCACTCGTCACACGTCACAACCAAATCTTCCAGTCTATGATCCCCTCCCCCACCCCGTACATGATACATGTATTTTATGGTATATTTATGTGTGCACAGATTGCTTTGAAAGGGAGGTTACATTCTGTAGGGAACAAAGAAAACCTGTTAAATAATTTGGTTTGTTCAGCACAAGGTGTATTCTTCACTCGAAGTAGTTACACTATTCACCTCCGAGGTCCCTTGGAAAAACTCCCTGTACTAGCTGTTCACCCGGCTTATTAGGGATTAGTGGCAGTGCACAAACCTCAAATTTAGTGCGATTCAAACCCGGCATCGAGAGTTTGTTGATCCAAAAATTTAATAAGTTGCGTTTCAATCTCGGTAGATCCCGAAGATATGAACTGATGCACGTTCGTCGGTCCACATGTGCCTATTGATCGTCCGGTCACGTGATGTATTTGGTTTTGAATCACTTTGATCAGTATTCGTCCAGCACTTGTTTTGTCCTTGGATCGCATTGACCTATTTACAGGTCATTCATTGTTCATTGAGCTATCATTCATCAAACCGGTCCAGATTAGCAGGTTGTTTTGAATGCGCTGATCTACTGTGCTGGGTTACAGGCCGAAAACAATACTACACACCAAAGTTTTGAGCTGAATTATGTATTAGTTATACCCAGCATGTTGACGGAAACAAATATGTGCCGACCGGTAGGTGCAAACTAAAGCAGTTCGTATGAATTATCTTTTTGAATCGGACAGTACTGTATGTGCGCATAAATTGCTCACCCCTTCCCGCTATTGAATTGCGTTCTTTTTGGTGGGATCCAATTGTTTATCGTCCATTCTGCAACTGGAAAGCGAAACCAGTTTTCCCCGGAAAACGGACTGTTAAAACAGTGCTGATGAATGACAACGATTCCGTGGGACAATCATTAGCGAATATATATATATATATATATATATATATGTGCATAAACTGTCTGATTATATTTTGAACCAGACCTTCCGTTAGAACCTGCATCTAAATAATTATTCGATTAGGCTGGAAAGGGTATCAATGGTCAGATGCAGACAGATTAGCTCTGCTCCGATTTACCATACCATATACCACCAAACAGCGGTCGCTCCACAAAAGCCAGTGTCAATCAAACGAAGTTAGAGCGAACATAGGAGCGTGTATTCAAAACACACAAAACAATCCATCACAAAAACAAATATTTCACTGTTATTATTTCAAATGATTACTGCAGCTGATATGAGACAACCATTGAGATTGTTTTTCAGACTTTGGATGCAAGGCTCATTCCGATACCCCAGTAATCATCGGTTGAACAAACCACCAATTCAGACTGGTGATGTAATGCAAAACACCCTAATTCGATTTAGCGGAATGACTGACAGTGTGAAGATGGATCAAGCTTGCCTGTCGATAGACAATTATCGATATTCGCATTTAACTTACAGTTACTTCTGAGTAGTAGTGTGGGATAACTGATATTTATTGATCTGAACTGACTATCTTTCGGACTTCATATTCACGCACAATCCTTAGTTCATCGATTAAAACATGCACTCGGATGCACCAGACTGGAGGTTCGCTCGTATTGGAGCTCATCAATAGTGCATATCCACTGTCCTGTCGGGGATTTGAACGCCGGACCCATCGCATGGTTGGAACAGTGCTAACGCACACGTCTTCCATGCGATGGATCCGGAGCTCAAAGCCTGGATAGGACGAAGGATATGCACTACTGATGAGCTCTAATAAGAGCGAAACTTGAGTCTAGTACTTCCGAGTGCATGGTTGATTCGATGAACTGAGGATTTTGCGTGAAGGTGAAGTCCGAAGGATAGTTAGCTCAAATCAATAAATTATCGACATCCCAGCCATGAAGGCTAAATTTGTTACATTGTTTCTCAAATTGCTAGAAACTATCTCTTTAAAAAAAAAAAAGAAAAACTGACGACCTGAATATCTGCATGTATGTAAAAAGACCCCTCGCGAGTATCGAAGCCACAAAATTTTGAATAACACAACCCGGAGCGACGAAATTCCAAACAATGCAAACGATACGTTTAAACAAATATATTATAGAAATCTCATAAAATTGTTTTAATTCCTCACAAATCTGTCTGGTGTCACAGCGTTTACTTTATTTACTGTTTCCACGTCAATCACGATAGGGAAAATTGCACTCAGATATTCTTTTTTCTAAACTCAGAGAAGTAATTTCACATAAGATTTGCATATTTCTGATGTATTGTAGTATCTGCTCGTCAATTGTTTCATCGAAAGAAAACAATGCAGTAATGCACAAAATAATCAAATTTCGTGGTTTCGAGATAACCACATGAATGGACTTCATCAGTGTGCACTGAGGGATCNCATAAACACCGCGTTGTGTGATCAGTATCGTTCATGAAATATGCGTACGCATGCAAACGATTGCCTTATTTCCTCAGGCGTATATAACCGTTTAGATCGTATTCATGTATCTGAGATTTGTTAATTGGAAGTTGGTTAGTGTCAGCAGTCAGTGACCCACAAAATTATCGATCGGTCATGGTTACGATTTACAGGAGAACTGGTCTAAAACAAATGCACCTCAATGAAAAAAGCGAAATTCACGGAAACCGTATTGGTTCAATGCTTAGTTGTTGCTCACACCACTGATATTTTGCCTGGACAGCAAATGAACGGGTTGTGTCAATGGTTTATCAGGCTGTAGAGAGTGGAATCTCGTCCATCAAACAGTTCCATCGATCGTATTTTGTCTGTTCCGAGCGCGCACGTGCAGGTGACGCAGTTCTGCTGTCTCAAATGAATGACGTGTGAAAGGTTATTTTTAGTGAACTACCCGATTTTTCTCCCGCCTACGTGAATCCGTTGTCATTCCGCTAGACCGATTAGCGATTTTTTATTCAATCATTTTTCTACTACTGGATAAGCATCAAGTAGACGGTGTCTGACACGCGAAGCTCACGCGTTACTAACGAACGCGGAGTCGTATTACGACTAAATTCTAGCAATGGACGTGGTGCATCTTTAGTACGGACAAATTATTAATATAGGAATGAAGATAACACAAACTGGAATAAAAAAATATTCGTTGGTGAATAATATCAATTATCTATTGGCCCTATATCGTCTCGAATCTTACAATTTGCGATAGATTCCGGAACACGGGCTGAGATGACAAGTAAAATTTAGCGATACAAAGACGAAAATCGAGGACATTAATGTGTTCCGACTAGACATAGGAATGGCATGAGCGACTCTTGCTCACCCCTCAACGATAACGCGGAGAGAGAACACAGCTTGAGACAACAGTCAGTCGTTTCGTTTCGTTTTGATATCGATGCTCAAATATATGGTACAAAACGCGCATACGAGAAGGGCGCAGTGATTCACCAATCAATTAGATCGCGTTCAATGACATGTCAATTGATCGATCGGACAAATATTGGCTGATTCGTTCTGTGATGATCCAATCGGGCTCAGCTTGTCTGGAGCGTTGCGCGAGCGTGCGTGTGGCCTGATTCGGAGGGGTGCGCGATCGGGCGGGTTGCTTAAGCTCCGTCCAAACAATTATTTTGTCTATAAAGTTTATAAGGAAAAAAACGGTCCTTCCAAATAAACATCCAAAACAATGGGAAATGTTATCACCCTTGGGAATCCTTACGGACAGAGCTTTCGCCCCGAACAACAAAATTGGTGGCTTTACCTTCGAAGTCAACCGCAAATTCAATCAAGCTCTGAGAAAACTCGTAGTAGAACAATACGAGTGGCGAACAAACTCGTTTTTCATAACTTATTCCTCCGGCTAATACAGTTACCTATCAGCCCTATCTTGCGACAGCAGAGGCGGTGGCAGTTAAGTTATTGCGATCAAATCTCTGTTCATAAAAACAATTTTTTATGGCCCCAATGCTACCCTGGCCCAGACCCGACACAGAACGTCAGTTCACCCATGACCGTTTGACCTAAACGTGTGTGACCTCAACTATCCTGTTTTCATCCCTCTTCCCCTCTGTTCGTTCTTTTGGTTCCCGATTCTAAAGCGCGGATTAACAATTTTTACTTTTACGTATTTTCCCAAGCACTTTTCGTCACTTCCATACGGTCCAATTAACGTGCATTCATTCGGGCATTCTTTGTTGCACATTTGTTCACTTCATATACCGATCTGTATTAGCCAGAGGAAGAAGTTATGGGGAAACGAGCTTGTTCGCTCGTGTTGTTCTGTCAATGTCACAATGGGATTTTTCGGTGAAAAAAATATCCTGAGAGTAGTTCCCATCTTTCACCGATAAGGTGCATCGCTAAATGTCATGTACTCTTTGACGACATCCTTTGATTCTCGGGACAGACAATGCCGGAAAGTTGATAACAGCTGTTGACTAGAACATGAAAAACAAATTTCCAAAGCGAGTTACCGAAAATTCTTCCAATACTGCGCTTTGACCGTACTAAATCTTTGGGCTTCGAGCGTAGACATTGCAAATCTCCTCTCCATCATAAATGTGTGCTGCTCGTCCAGTGATTTAGTCGCTGTCACCGGTGTGCTTTGAACCCTGTGGTCCGAAGTTCGAGCCCCGCCATCATCACCACCACCCAAGTTTGGCGGTGGGCAGCTTCGCTCTCGTCCGGTTCAGTGCCACGCCTAACCTAGCAGAGTCTTATGTGGTTTGTCACTCGATGTCCTGGGGCCTACGTTAGCGGTCTCTATGAATGGGCAGCATATCCTCGTGACTATGGTATTCGCCCCGTCCGTTGTTCATCATACTAAGAGGTGTGAATTAAAAAATGAGACGTGAAAATACGGATTCAGTAGTTGTCGTTTGATCTATGCAAGATGCCATTTTCAGCCCAAATTCGATAGCTCATAGCTCGGTTCTCCACACCTATCTGTACACAGAAAGCGGTCCCGTAGAGATTAGAATATATGTACAGTAGACATATATAGTAGTGATAGACAGCTTTGCTGTCACCCTGATCTATCGAGCCTTATGTGGTTCGTCACTCCAAGTCCCAGGGATCAGGTTGCCGGTTACCATCGCTGAACAGCGGGTCTTCGTGACCTTTCAAAAAAATAAAATACAAGTACACCAGCTTTTCGAAAGCCCTATACGAGATGTGTTTCGTTACTGGTCAAGCAAATAGATCGACGGTTTGTTTTAACCCAATCCCGGTGAACAAGCACACACACACACACACACACCGACACAGTGCCCTTCCGATCCATGCCTGCACGTGTGCATCCATCTGTGCGCCAACCGCACCAGGCACAGCGCTGAGATTTTTCACGGTTGAGGGCGGGCGGGGGTTGGGGTAAGCGCAGTGAACTGATTCAGGACGGACGAGACGGGGAACAGTGACACTATAGTCCCCCCCCCATTTTGGTTTCGAGGTCTGAAATCACAATCTGTGGTTCATATTGTAAATCAAAAATTGCGGTTGACGCACCGACAACAAGCTAGCCAGCAAACGACCTGAAAAACTACATGATGATACACAGTAGTGGTTGATCGTTCTCGGAGAAACGATAGACAGCGCGCAGGGGGGGGGGGNAAGGGGAGGGAGAATTGTGCTTGATTGAAGTGAATAATAAGCCTGGAGGTGATTGGACTGTAACATTAGGCTCAAATCGGAACAGACACAATGAATAAACCAATATGATCAGTGTGCTAGTTGAACGAGTGTCTTTCAAAGTTGTCTGGGACAGGGAAATCTCGAAACGATGAGGAGGGAGAAAGAGAATGCCTGTGTTCACGCAGCAAAGTCCAGTCGGGCTAATCGGAGTTGTTAATATTAGCACTGTATGGTCGGAGTGAGTAGTTTCTGGGGTCATGAATGATAACGGTTGCTCAGACGCGATTAGACCTACAAGGGGTAATGTTGTGTTACCCTAATTTAGCAGCAAACTGCAATGTTTCAGTTTCAGTTTGTACAACCATTAACCACGTACATTCGTACGCCGGTTTTGGTTGCTGTCTTTTGGCTGCCCATTTGGATGAAGAATGGGAGAAGAAAGGAAAATTGAAAGAGGGGTCGAACAAAAATTGGAGAAGTTCAGTTGTCTGTGGTGCAAAGTGCGACTGTCACAACACGATACTGGCTTAATCGGTGTGGTTTACCGCTCTCCTTCATACACAGACTTAGCCAATGAGACACTATGAGACACTGTGTATCATATTCTGTCGCTGAAGTTCACGCATTTCTTCATTATGGGCGAATTCAATTGCCCGAACCGAGCTAAATCAGCGACCTCTTTACAACCGTTTGAGAGGAAAGTCACACAGTCAATCCCATCCACTCTACAATTTTGTGAAGGAGCCCACGAGGTATGGAGCCAACCAGTCATCGTTGGTTTTGGACATGGTGTTAGCTAACGAGGAACTGACGGTGAAAACGATTTCAGCTACAACTCCACTAGGGCGTAGTGATGATGCTGTGTTCATGTTTGACTACATTTGCTATGCATCCGTACCGCACAATTCTACGGTTATCTCCTGTATGTTTGTTGATTACACCACACTTAAAATTTTGGCGAGAGATTTCCAATAGAATTTATTGGTGAATATACGGTCATACGGTCGCGTGCGGTCGCTCAATTTGTGTGCTCTCGGTTTTCAGTGGATTTTCTGTGTCAACCCTCATCGTATAACGTCGAGTCAGCACTCATTCGATTCATTTCGGTGAGCTACATCGAGTGATATCACTCTCTTGGATATACACCATACGCGTTTCACGTTTCCGCCGTTCGGCTGTTCGGAGCGAATTCTCCATCTTATTCACGCGTGTAAACTTGTTCAAGTTTCCACGCATTACCTGCATTGTGATATCAGTTTGAAGGAAACTCTACGCTCTATCCAACGAGCTTCTTTTCAGCTCTGTGTGGGCATTTTTAAGCGATCTACGGATTTAAATTTGTGTTTTTCAATTCTGTTCGCGTCTGCACGTGTGTCCTTTCCTCCATCTCTAATCGCAACGATCGATACGCGCCGGTTGTCCCCGGTCATTGTCTTGCACGCGGACTTTTCTCACCGACGTGTGGTTGACTCAGCCACACCGACTTCGCTTCACTTGACCTTTGTCAACAATCTCCCATCTCGCCGTTCAGAGCGCACCGATAATGGGTCGCCCAAGTTTGTCAACGCAATTAATCACACAAGGTTTGGGTGTGTGCGGCTCAACGGGCTGCGAAAAAGAGGTCAAAACAGGAATGCCATGCACATACTGCTGCATGCGCCAAACTATCGATGAAAAAGACTGTTTTTGGTTTTGCAGTGATTGTATGAAGATTCCGGTGATAAAATACCTGATCG
>UZAN01043140.1:11471-41397 GCA_900618425.1 Echinostoma caproni
GATTTAAAAACATGAAAGTTGTTCTAAATTCTATTTATAGCAGTATGTTTCTGGTCGATAAAATAGAATCGCTGATCACAACGTGTTAAGAGCAAAACCAATGCTTTTTTGAACTTATTTATTATTATCATTCTTGATGCCGACATGTTTCGGCCAATATTCATTTAAGAGTAAGCTGTGTGGAAATTTTTAAATGATACAAATACGCAAGGGTATACTGTTGAAGTATATCTGGGAGCAGTTTCATAAAAGAGTATATGGAATAATACCACTGACTGATATACATATATATACACATAAGCTGAGATACTTTCAGAAATCAATCGGGATGAATGACCTGGAATTGGTTACCCTGGAATAAATTCCCCTAGCAGAAAAACTATGTGAAGCAATTAGTAAACAGGGGACATTATTGTTCTTCCGTAACCGAGCTAAAACAGATGCACTAAATATGTGTGAATGATGTGTAGTTCGGTGAACCTAAACAGAATGTTTCAGTTCTGTTTCTATTAGATGTTAAACGGAGGATTTATTGCCACTTGCAATGAATACAACTGAATCCCTCAACTATCTCATATTCATTGAGAAACTCTATTTCCATTGGACCAGTAATTTTAATTTCCAAAACGCATTACTTTACGACTACGACAAAGTGTATCAGGTTATATTTATAGCATGCATCAGGAGAATTTGTATATACTGAAATAAACACAAGGAACCTTCAAGGAAAATTCATCGGTAGCTCGTAGTTAACCTATAAGCTCCTGATCGCTTATGAGTAGAATGAACTTATTTCCAGAAGTCATGAATGGGTTTTGTTGTGAACACCAGATTTCTCATCTTCGGCGCCGTTTGATGAGTTGTGGCGTCTTCCCATTCTACGCGAATCTACTTTGGAAGTAGTATATAAACGTGGTTTTCCCCGTAATGTGGCACCGTCGGGTATGAATTAATGCCTAGATCAATGTTTCGGGCTCAATGCTTTCAAAACTTGCTACATTTCCGTTTTCAGTCTTTTTTTAATTCTCAAACAGTTGAACCCTGTCTGAGACCAGTTTGTGTCTGGTCGATGATTATGGTTTAACGTACTCTAGCTTATGCGTTAAAAATGCTTGAGGACGGCGCAATTAGTTACTCATACGAGTGGTACAACAGATTAATGGCTGGAATTAGACAAATCCATCATAGATAAAACGCTTCATGCCCTTTATTTGAGAAATCCAAGAAGTATTCTGGCTCAAGTATTTGCGTAGCATCTACTAAAAAAGTTTTTACCTTCGACAGCTTGATAGCTTGTAATCATTTTATTTCTATACATTGCTTGAAGTAGTAATCTAGTGGGAGAATAATAAACGTTTGAGAATATATTCTAGAATATTGTACTAAATACTTACCCACATGCCACCGTTTTAAGATACTGCGTTGGCATGAGGGAACATTTTTTCATGCATAAGCATAGAGCGTGGTTTGCGGACGTTGATTGTAACAACAATCAAATTTGTTTAGGTTAAGTAACTAAATGAAATGAAAACTAATTTCAAATGTGCTTCGTGAAACGTTTTCTAGTCAGGGTATTAATGAAGGGGGTTTTCACTTATCCGATTACCCTTACGTTATCAGATCATTTTCCCTTTTTAAAATGCGTCCTTTGCCAATTACAAATTACAAAGATTTTCGGTTCTATTTCCTTTCTATATTTTTTTCTTTTTTGAACTAATTTTATTAATTCTTTCAGGGATTCTTAAGTATATTATGGTTGATGTACTTACATCAAATGAATCTGACAACTTTTGGTGCTATCATTATCAAATAAATTATGAAATTTCGCTATCTTCTTGCGTGGTTTCATATTTAATGTCTTGAAAATGTTCATGAAAAATAAATTTTTCATTTTGATTGTTATCCAAACAAGACACGTTCATTGCTTCAATCATCACTCATTTATAATTATAGTTTCAGCAATTTAATAAAACCGTTGAACTTGGGCATCATTTTATTTTCACAAGATTCAGTTAAAAAGGAGTTTACCTTACAAGCCGATAAACCATATCTGCCACAGAGGAAATGTGATTTAGGTTGCCCACAATGACTACTGACCCACTCTTCCATATTAATTATCTTTCAATGGAAATAGCAAAGTTTGTCTATGAAGCTGATCTCTTTTTGTATTTAATAACTTACATGATGCTGCAGTAAGTTACGTTGGTCGGAAGTTCCGTTGATGGCACCACTCGATTTCGAGATGATCTGCCATAATACCATCACCCAACCGATACGATAAATACGAGCGTGATTGATAAATTATTAAAAATCGGTTCTCGTAGCTCGCGTGAGCTGAATTTTATTTCGCCTATTCACCGAGCTTGGCAATTTGTTTGCAAACATTTAATCACTTCACAAGCACTGATGATGTCACCTCGGCTGGTGATGAAACGTTTGCAAACAAATCATCAAGCTCGGTGAACAGGTGAAATAGAAAGAGCGTGATTATTATACGCCTAGTCTGAGGCTGGGACGTGTAATTTATTCTATTCAACTAATGCAATTACGGGTTACCGATTAAAGGTTCTTACACCCAAATCATTTATCACAACATTAAACACAGTACAATCGTTCACTTTATTCATATAGTCTGATTGATTGATCTGATGAGATTGTATTGAGCCAGACGGCATAACTGCTGTCTTGCTTTACGGCGAAATAGTCTGCGGAAGGCGTGGAGACTCAGAATGTCTCACAAAAGAAAGGGATCTCCTTCCAAAAAACATGTTCACAACGCAACAACGCATTCAGTTTTGTAAATTGGATCGTGACATACCGTGTCCCGAAATTGTTGGTTATATTAAAATGAAAGTTGACAAAATTAAAATATTTTATTAGGGGAGGATATAAAATCAGGCAGTGAGTAAATTGAATGTTTTCAACCGTGTAATTAGAAAATGTTCATGCTAAGTGAATCGTGCAAATAAAAAGACGCACAGTTTGGAGATTTTTGTGAAACGATACTGAGTGTTATTTTCCACGTGTAAAATAGTATTCAACCTGCATCATGTCAGTCATTCACAACAATAACCAAATGAGAACATTCACTGATGCAGACCCTAACCAAATGGACAACCAAAGTAATTTTTATTCTCTTTCCTGTGAGGTGGGAGATAAAACAGGTGAAAAATATTTACGGCTTTTTAACAAAGTACGACAACTGAGTATGACAATATAGTTGTGTGTTAAGTTACAAATTTATAAGCTGTATCATTATGTTGACATGGTAACCCGTCGTCTCAGTTTACTTTTATTGATCCTACATTCCGGTTTGCACAAAAATACATGCTATTTTAGAAAGTATCTTGCGACCCCGGAGCAGAAATCCAAAATCCTAGATCCTCACCGTCAACATAAAACTGAAGCCCCTTTTATTCAGTGTTACATTTTGTTTTGTTTGTTAACCTCATCAAGGGGTTATTCTGTGGTTTAAATCGTCCGATAAACGGAATCTTTTTCGATGTGCTGACGTGGTCATAAAGCTAAGTGGAAAAGAAAAAATGAGATAAAATGGCTCAATGGAGAATCATCGATTCCTGGGGAGACTTCCCCACCCTAGTGTTTAAATTGTTCTCCAAAATAGAAGTATTCATTTCGAAAGGCAATAGTAGACAGAGGGATCCCATGGTTTTTCAACATTGGACAAAAACTGGACTCTATCGACATTTTAAAATAGGTCACTTTCGTCCAAAAGGCACATGCTTACAACCTTGCATTTGTTATCCGTTGATGACAGATTTCAATGTACCAGGGATACTAAGGAATCAAAGGTTCATCTTATACAACATTAAGCAAAATGATTACAACCATGTTCAACTGTTGGTGCAACTTGCGTAGAAGTATTCTTCCAAATACCTTCAGGGTGGTCGAAGTAAAGCTGTGTGACGACATTTAGTTGAAAAATTCTCGATAACTGGTTATATGCTAGCTTTTCTCCAGCAATTAGGTGTTGAACATTTGGAAGTACAGCGGTTGAAGGATGTGGATAGGATAGGTGCCAGAGTTTGGCGCGTTCCTTCAACACAATTGGATGTAATCCGTCTGGTACGCCAGTTTTGTGAGGGTTTCCCGTTTGTAGCTTTTTACATTTTTTGTCGGATCGGACAATCACGGAACAGTGTAACGAATTGGAATAGGGGATCCAGCCTCTGAGTAGACCTGAGGTTAGCTAGTGTGATGAATCCAAGGTTGACATATTATATATCCATAGGTGGAGAGTGCTCTTTGACGTGAGAACCGTGAAACGGTTTAGGCATTCAATAGGTTTCTCAATGACAGTTGGTTGAAAGACGTTTCTAAGCATAAATTAAAATCAGACTGTGAAATCAAACCCCAGTGGACTTTTATGGAGTATTCATCAAATGATATTTCCTAGATTTCAATGCGGCTTCCTGATTCCAGAAGGGGAGAAGGAAACGATTACGTCGCATGTAGAGTGTATACCACAAACAGCAGACATCAAAACAGAATTTGAAATAGTGAAATAAGTTAAGAAAGAAAGCAGATATATCTAGATGAGAAAATGAGAAAAAATCTGTCCAAGTAACCACGTCCCTGATTTTGTTGATATTTTCGTTGTAATATTATCGCTTTTGAAGCTTATGGCCTCGGCAACGGGTAAAAAGTTAGTGATGAAGCGAGCTGAAAAATCTTGGAGGAAATCTTCATGATAATTTGATAAGATGACCCATTAGGAGATTCACAAGATACATTTCAGGGTTATCTGCAAAGAGAATATATTAAGGGTAGCATTCATTGTTGTGTAAAGGGTTATTACATTTTCAAACTTATTGTAATTAAAAAGCTGGTGTCAGATTGTGTAAAGTCATCACAAAATACACAAAGAGAAACATCTACTTAACCCATTAAATCAACAGAGAAAGAATTGAAAAACTAGAAAAATACATCCGGGTAGGGAATATGTATATGGCTGAGAGAATAATTTGCAGGTAATTGGTTAAGTATCTGGGCTGAAATTCAATATTCAATGCTAAATGCGGGAGTGGGGTGGAATTACGAAACATATTTGTGGAACTGTTCCACAAGACAGCTAAAATGGACTTTGTAAAATAACACGTATCGACAGGGATAAATGACAATAATCCGTTGGAGAGGATTTTGAACAGCACGGCCGAATTCAAAGGCCCCACCACATGTGACTCACCTGTGCAACTTACAAATGCGCAAGTAAGCCACTTAACAGTTTTTTTGGAATCCAGCAAAATCTACCGGAGGCTGAGTTATTTGCTCAAATTATATTGTTTCTCAGATAAGTGAAGATAAGCATCTTAAACTATGACTACCATTCCATGGACTGCAAGAAATGCCCTCCTTGATACACAGCTGAAATGTGCATTTTGAATAGAACACTAGGCCCTAACTCATGATAATATAACAAATGTAATCATTACACATCACTGTTATTGAACTGATTACGGTTAAATAACATTCGGCCAACATTTAACTGCTTCATTTTAATTTATTCATAGTGGGGAACATTTTACTACAGTTTTCTACAGTTTCGATTAAACAAATTGTTCTGGATTACTAAACGATTTCTACTATAAAATCCACTCTCGAGGGAACTGTGTTCATAATATAGTTCACTATTTTTCTACGATTTCTCACCCATTATGGAATGATCTTATATTTGGCTGCGGGCTAAGGACGTGTTCGGTACAATTCACTTTCAAAGGTAACATAGATATATTATTTGCTTCTGATGTGAGAAATAGGTTTTTTCCCCATTACAAATAAGCAGAATACTCCTACTTTAAAACTGAATAAAACGAAGTTAAAAAGCCATCACAATTGAGAATAATGAAGGCGTCGATCACAATTTGGACTGCTTATACTAAAAGTGAACATAAGGGGCTATATGCTCTTAACTGAGACCATTTATTGTATAGTTACAAACTGGTGTAAGATCTCAGGATGGATACAACAGGCCAAAACCAGCTGCTGTGGAAAATGATTTTTTTGATCTCAAAGGACACCCAACTACTAAATGATTAGTTTTGGGATACCCTCTTTGCACACCTGACGGAATGGGAAGCAGATCAATCAGTCTTAGCTTGTTGAAAGTCCTGCATTTCAAGATTCTGTGCACTTGACATGAGAAATATCTCATCAACGTTTCCCTCTGCAAGTGTTTTCACAGTTTTGAAAGCAACACAACAATTGATGGTTTTATCACATCAATCCAATACCATCAGACGAATTCTTCACTATTTGAAAAATTTACCATAAAGCATATGTTAACACAAGATAACCTAATGTACAAGCTATTTGATGTTTCTATTTGCCAACATGTGTGTAACCACTTGGCAACGAGACAAACGGATCACTATGAATGTACACACGCACTGACGTTTGGAGCGAGACGTGAAACATTAGAACTACAAACGACTATTCCGCTTTGTTTAACCTCATTCAAATTGAATATTATTGATAGCCACCATTGAGAATAACTGACAACAAGTTGTTTCGCATTACGTTTCTGTTTCTAAATGTCATAATCGGTATACACCGTTCAAGATTATGAGTGGCTTGAAGAACGAACCGATTGAGTCTCTAGAGGCATAACATGGCAGATTATATCAGGCTACATCTGGAAGAAACGTGCGCAAAATTAAGATTGCTAAGGTGCATTTTCGTTTGAAAATGTAAAGCTTTATTAGAAGGAGATTCCCCTTAACGTTCGGATACGAGGTGGTTTGGAAGATTTTATACGCCTGTTGAAGTGTACTTGCTATTCAGTATCATCTGGTCACTAACCAAGGAAAATGCTTTGGAAATCCTTAAGTCCGTTTAACCCATGTTTTCTGCATAAATGGATTTATATGCAATTACGTAAAGGTTTTCATTCAAATGAGTTGAATTATACAACAATGAAATTTCAAAGTGCTTGAAACGTTAATAAATATATTTTATAATGAATGTTTTTCGCCCAAACGAATCGTGATTACAATGTAAATTGCTGACCTGATACGCTTGTGAACGTTATCTAGTTAGTTGTACCAGAGGCCTAGCACCGAATCCACCAGGGATACAGGAACAATCATTTTGCGGTTGAAGATAACTTTAATGGTGCGTGAAAGAGAGACACCCAACCTACGTTTGTATGAAGCGTTATGCTTGATATGGAATCAGTGGTTTCTGGTTTTACCATTACGTAATGCATAAATTGAAGCCACAGGTAGAAATCTTCTCTGATCCTTGCATCCCAAAGGGAAGAAAAATTCTTAACAATGCAATGCTTTCCCCAACAACTGCACGTTAGTGTGCATCCAGTCACTAATGTACTATGTCTTCTTCCCATGTCGCACCTTGTTTATGGTCAGCCGGTCAAAGTCACAATGGTCTGCAAGGATTTCTTTAAGGCAACTGCTTTTAAAATATGTTCGACCTTCTGAATTTACTATGGCTTCATGCCTTTGCCATATGTTCCTTCTATTGAAATGAAGCTCTAATAGGACTGAATTTCCAAATTATTGGGTGTGTTTGCAATACTTGAGGTTATTGTGATTCCGAAATCAAAACGATCATAAAATCTGTCCAAACCTAGTCTAGTTATGATGAAAATCAAAATTTCTGCTCTTTAAGGTGAATGAAAACCAGGAATGGTGAGTTGGTGACATGGCACTAATGGTCCACTTTCCAAGCATGTTGCACAGAGTGTATCACGTTACACTATTTATTATTGATGAGAATTTTGTAATAAATCCTCGGGGAGCAGGTCACATGTAGTTTGACGAAGCGAATAGATATTTGTCATTTCGTACATAAATGTATGCTTTAATCGGTTGGGACTTGCACAATTGCAATGCCGACAAACATGTATATTATATCAACGATATTCTATTCGTATGTTTTATAGCTGTGCTCATCTACGAAGTGCGTTAGCGCACCCGGTATGATGGTATCTAAAGAAATAAAACCTCGTTAATTTTTAGCATAGTTTACCTTTCAATATGTCGTAGAAAGAGGATAATAGGAAGTTGAGGTATTCGTTGCAACTTTAAATGATCATTTTTTTCGACAACGCTTATCAGTAATACAGTATATTTGTGACCTAACTGAATTTACGTTTTCGAGATTTTAGATAATATTCAACGTCTTATTGCGATGGTTCTACATTCAACATTTAAATATTCATTACTCTAATTTGTGGAATCGACAGAGACAATGCTTTGTTATACAGTAGAAGAATTTGAATGTATCAATCCAAATGAAGCATGCACTGATATGCAGTTTCATCTAACTTCTGCTCTACGAATGCTTTTGATATGTTTACACTCTATAAACAGTGACATTTTTGGTATTACTATTGGTAGAGTTGATAGTTTCACTGAAGTAGTAGTAGTAGTTCATGCTATTAGTTTTGTTGTATGGTTCTTCAACACACACACGTGATGCATAAAAAGAGGTGCATTCCACCCAAAAAATAATGTAGGAGAGATCAAATCCCATTTGAAAACCAATTATGGGCGAAGATTACAGTTTCGGGTTTTTAAGTTTCCTAATCATTTTATTCAAGTTTATATACCCGCAAAACAATATGATGATGATATGATCACTTCTCTTCAGCGAAAGTCAATTCATTCACCAGCCCATCTCTTTTGCTCCCGGTATACGTTTGTCATTTCCTCTTCAATAAGGGTGTTGTTTTGCTTTGCATTTATTTAAGTATGGTTATAATTGTTCACAAATGTAACCATCGAAAATGTCAACGTCTATCCGTGGATTAGAACAGACAATATAACAGAACCTTCCTTGAACACCTGCATTGGATCTGGTATACATGGAATTAGAATAAAGGTTGCTGATTTAAAGCAACGAAAATGTCTATTTGGATGGACTCTTCACATAAATACGAGCAACCCAAGGGTAATAACATGCTTCACACAAAAAATGTCTGCTTTTTTCTTTTTCGATAAGGTCGCCTAAACTTTGAGTTAAAATTTACATTTTATATACTTAGTAACTGACTAATTCTTATTGACTAACTAATATTAGACAAACCCTAACAAAGATATCTCGCTCATTTTGTAAGGTTTATTCTGTGACCAATTACTTGAACAATAAAAAACGTGATTATTCTCCAAAGGACATGGGCTGTTCAGACCAGTCATGCTAACCAATAAAATCCTGATTTTTCGTGTGAAGTACACATGAACTTGCCTCCTTAATTTGTCAATAAAGAAAACGTCCTGACGGACTAAATTAGTCAACTATGCTTGGATTGTAATAGTTCGACCCATGCACCAAGAATCGGATTTATTCTTTGATTAATATTTTATAAAGTGAAACTTTTTAGTCAGAATGCGCGACTGGCCAAGCTTTAGAAGGCAGAACCAACACAAACACTAATAACTGAGTAAGGCCGATGTAGCTGATGGGAACACAACAAATCAACTTGAAGCTGATGTTTTTCTCAGACTTTCATGTTTTACCATTTTTCAGTTCCATCATCACCTTGTACATCAGGAATTGAGGCGGGATGGAATTCCATTGAACCCTAATGCACAATCAACTAAGCATTGAATCATCACAAAATTTCCTTAGACTTAGGGCAACTTATATTTTTTCTTATGGATATACAAAACTAAGTGACTTATTCAGGTGCTAAAGTTATCCCAATGTTCATTTATTCTCTTCAAATGTTCCCTCGTGAGTGATTCCAGCGGAATTGTATCTGCACTAGACACAATAACTTGAAAATGACTGGGGCACAGTTAGTGGATATAACATCCTCTGAGAAATTATCTTTCATGTAAATTGGCAAGTTGTTTCCAGGTAAGCGCCCAATCCACATCGCCTAAGAGGACTTTACAGTAGTTCCTTAATGCAAGAAACGAAGTATTCAACGTGTGAAGCTTTGTCTGACAGTGACAATTAAAGGTCACATCTTCGTGTTTTCAGCTAGTAGCACAAATTATTATCAACTTCACACAAGATAATATTTTTTACCGATAAAGTCACTGCAATTCTAGTCAAAGAGAAGAACAATTCATTTGTACCTGTCAACTCAAATAGTTTTTGACTTTTTGTGACGGAAATCAAAGTGCTAAATTCATCATTANTCATCATTATTGTTCGTTGTCAGCCCCACACTAAGTTGAATGTTGGCCACAGGCGTGAGAACACGACATAGTATTGAACGTTTGCAGAAAATCAGGTTTTACCCTAGGGCAAATGTTTTGTTTTAACCACAAACTCAACGCGCTAATTTTTACAAATGTTTAAAATCGCCAGCAATGACAAATGTTCCCTTACTCGTGAGAGTAATCAATATTCACTGAATTGGGATGGGTCTTGACTGAACTGAACGCATATCTATAAGCATATATAACTGACTTCATGAAAGTCAGCTGTTAACGTTACATTTCAGATACTTGAGTTAATTTGTTTCGTCATTCTTTTACCTCTGAAACATCTTCTTCTGGGTAGTCGTTTTCAAAAAATGTCACAGAGCTTGCTTATTTTAATTGACTTGAACCCCGAGAATGATTTAAACTGTTCAGTTTTACCACCATTTAAGTGCGAAACATATGTAGCTGTTGGAATTTTTACCCGGCAGACTGAAATCTATGAAGTTACATTCGTCCGTACATGCTGTGTGCAACAAAAGATCCAAACTTCTCCTTTGATAACAATTGAGCCGGTTGACATAAATTGGTCAGCTTGTCCTCACACCACAAAAAAGAGTGGCGATCAAAATGAAAATTAAATGGAGCAGATTCACTTGTTGTAGAATATTTGCCCTAAAGTCATTCATGATATAAGCAATGCTTTAGAATGAAGCTGAAATGTTTCTTTCGCCTTAACTGTATTTTTACATTTTGGAAATGTTGTGCTGTTTATATTTTGATCAAGGATGTGATGAATTTTAGTTTTTAGTAACTAAACAAAGCCGTGCCTAGAACGGTTGTGACCCCGATTAAATAAAAGAGTACCAGTAGCACAGATGAACATTTTCGTCGGAAATTATCCTAATTTTTTAGACGTAAGCGGTTCTTTTTGGTTTTTATATAAACTGGTGTGTGAGATTCTACTCAAGAGAATTTCCAGGACAAATGACCAATGAAGTGTTCACACAGCATTTGACTGCAATAATCAACACACCCTTTGTTAATGGAAGACAAAACTTGCTTGCCTTTATCGGTAATAGGACGTATAGTATGCTGCTACTTTCCACAGAAAGTGGTAACTCGAATTTATCCACTAGATTATTTAATACCACCCTTGTTTTCAGTGAAATCAAAGTGTTGTACACTTCTCGGTGAATAACATCGGATAACATGCGCAATACATAAAATGGTAGTCTTTTGAACAACGAACGAATCCTGAGGATTCTACCACTCACACCCATCAAAAGCCACGAGAAGCCTTTATATTTTTCGCAGTCATATAGACATAAAGAGTGCGTCAATTATCGTATTCATTTAGGTCAAATGTGCTATTTTCTATTTGAATATCAACCAAAATCAATAGACTTAGGTTGCAGAACACTTTTAGTTAAATACCACTCGGTAGAATTCGAATGGAGTTTATCAAAATCGTTTGACTTTACGTCAAAAATGTTCTGTCAAATGGACAATAAATTTATGGCGATGCATTCATTTCCTGTTGATTGGAAAATCCATGAAATGTAAAAAATATTTCGCCATCACGTTTCCTTCATTTCCCTGGAACACACTAATGTTGGCCGGCATACTCCCCTGCCGAAGTGTTTGCAGGTGCGCTACCAACATAGTGTTCCAAAACAGACTGAGATGGGTGGGCTAGCAAACCCGAGTGAATCTAACTCCGGCATATATCAAAAACAACCCAATGTATGGTATGCAAATGCAAACGTTAGCTGCATATTCTGAGTACACGCGATTATTTTTGTTGAGCCAACTACCCTAAACCACAAATGCTACACACCACTGATTCTATATTGATTTGCGGAATTTTATTTGTCCTGAAATGTATCTTGATTTTATTTGTATTATTTCAACAGGTGTGGAACGTAAGAGTTGGATCAGGTGAAGATTTTAAATCACATCGAAACGCATGCACCGCAGTTTGACTCCTGTTAGAATGTGTTCAGTGACTTCTGTGAGTGCAGTAACTGATTTTTTAAATTTTAAATTTAGATGAAGCGAGATATTTAACTAATTATTGACTGAACCCCGCTAAACCTGCGAGGACAGTTGAAAAGCTCATAGATTAGAACCGTTTCATGTTTTGAGCTCTAAAAGGGTCAGTACCATGATATATATGCTCAAACTGAGGTATGCGTTTGTGCAGATGAAATCTGGCTTTGCTGAATGGTGCGTTCATAACATTTCACGACATATGGACAGTGCAATACGTAATCCGAACCACGAATAAAAGCCGACATGCCATTACGATCAGTCAGATTGTGTGATAACAGAAAAACAACTCAGGGCCTTTGTTTCAACTCTTCAGTGGTGCATACTGAATTTTCTTACTAACCGGGACTCAAACCATGAGTTTCTCGGTTGGGAGACGGGGAAATCCTTAGATCTTGACTGCGCAGAGAACGGTCAACAACTCCAACAAGTGACTAAATCGACGTACAACGTTGAGTTCCGAGTGCTTTTTAGATGTTTTACTACGACTAGTCACTCACTGTCGGTATTTTATGTCCTGAGCGTAGAACTTGTTCATGGGTTCTTCAGTTGTTATCCGAAATACCTTTTAAAGTTTTAAATAGGTTTGAAATATTTGTGTGATGTCTGATGAAGAACCCTAAACAACTATTTGGTCGCTGTTGCGACTTGCATGAACGACAGGATCCTGTAGAAATTCAAATAACGAACATTAGTCACGGAATGTACGTCAAACCACACACACGGGGCCAAAACCGTCACTTGTACACATGCATGTATGCTTCCAAGTATTAAATTGGAACACGTTCAACATAGCACAGCATTCAAAAGCACAATATATTTTTTTGGACTGATGGACATTTGTTTCAAAAGCCCATCCGTTTGACACAAGAATTTGTTAAACTTTGGCAAGTCACACAGGCGTTCATCGAACTCTTGTGACATGATTCTCTGTACATAAATAATTTTCAGCCACACCCACCCATACATGGTCATGGGTATAAAACATGTACTTGGAACTGTGTTTCTCAACGCAATGTTCCGTCATTCGTAAAAGATTAGGATAAAAACGGGAAAACAGACGACAAAACATGAAGAAATCTTGAAGCAATTTTGTGGGTTTCCTTTTAGCTGGAAACTCACACTTCTATCATTTGAACTTCGGAAACATGAGAGTTGAAATGAGTAACTTGCACTAGGCGGTAGGTGAGGAAATTTAATCGTTTGACATACGCACATAGATATGCGTCTACAGCTAAAAGAGAGCGCCCTAAATTGACGGCCAACAACAATTTGCCCTGTATAGTTCGGATCGTGTTAATGAACTAGATGATGAGAAAGGAATGTTTTACAAATTTTGAAGTCGTTCTCTAAAATCTACCAATGATATATATATATATAAAATAATATAGAACTTCATTGAATGCCCATTGAAATTAATTACTAACATTAGGATCTATCTAATCCACGATCCCAAATTAGAGATCCTTCATAGGTGATCGAGATGTAACGACCGAATAAATCAGTCTTGAAGACTTAGAACTCAAGTGGATGCTAAACCTAATTTCGCCTTCATGGGGAAAACATTTCAATAAGCATTCCGCTAAGTCAAATGTACCCAAGTTTTAGTTGCTTTTATGTTACGGCGTGAGATAGATGGATGGGAGAATAACGATCCTTAAGATTGCGTTCTTCCCCCATCCTTACTTCTCCTTGATCCTCAGAGATCAAAGAAGCAGCATTATCCAGCCGTTGTTGTTAGCATTCATCAGCAGTATATTAGATGATTTAAACCTCTGACGTTTTAAATTTAAGAAGTAATTTCAGGGGAACCTATCTAATAAAATTTACACATACAACACTGATACCATTCAGAACGAAATGGGTAAACTCTATTCAGTTGATATTTCTGGTTAGCCGCGTATGAGCTATTTGTCAAAGTTTCAACACGATCATTGCGTTTAATAGGTCCAAAGATATAATATTGGATGGTATGTTAGAAATGCACCATTGATGAGGTACAACAAAAGTCAATCCCGACAAAATTTTCATTCCTGAAGTTTTGTTACACTAGATGAAGAGAGAATTGTTTGTAACAGTAAAGTTTCAAGGATGATCCTAGCGCATCACATTACCGATTACGAAGGTAGAAATCCGTTGCTGTATCCTTGGATTTTTCATGATCGAAACATTGCTCTCGCATATGGTCTTCGTGATACGTTTACTTATTTCACGACTTGGCAATGCAGTAAAATGGTTATCTTTCGTGTTTTCCAACGATTTCGTTCGATAATTCGGCATATAAAATTATTCGGTGAAGGGAATTTAAAGACAATTGGATATCGATGGTAAATATATTTTGCTATTTCCAATTTTGGATCAGTAGAAAATGTAATTAACTGTTCGTTTGTATTTACTGTAAATTAAGCGTAAAAGCAACAAAATGCAGCAGGCTGACCATAAAGGAAGATGAGACCAAACATGTTACATTCGCACTCAACCATATTTGGTTATAAAAAAGCAAACCGTTTCACATCAAATCGTATGGATAAAATTGCGAAAATATAGAAGGAATTCCGACGCTGTATGAAGTATTACGTATATTTACTGCTTCTCCGAAAATTTCACACTTTTTCTAACGAAGTCTTCAATCTGGGATGTAAATGGGATTAATTAGCGTCAAATACCTGTGCATTTCACGGTCCTGCGCTGCAGGTGACATTTCGAAACAAGTTTGTCCCAATTGTGGCCAATAAGTCGTCGTAGGTGCATAATCCGGGTTGATGCATCTATCGAAACAGTGATCTTCCCAGACAAACTTTTCAGTTTCCTGGATTTTAGCCCAAAATGTCGGGGTTGTAACATGAAATTATGTAACACGGTGAGGACCGGAAGTTCAGTTTATGAACTTTGTACAAAGTAAAAAATAGATTATCTAGAACACAAATACTTAAGAATACTAGGAAGGTTAGACTCAATGGCATGTGAGGGAAGTTGCCTGTCTAATTTCTCTCAGCAAATGTAGGCTGCGAGTCGGTTACACTTTATCAGTTGATCATTCACGACCTAGTTGGACAATGATTTGTACAACGTCCAGCTACGTGTATTCGTTCGCTGAACGAAGTATTAATCCTTCTAACAACAGAATGATTTTCCAAAATGTGTTTTACAATTAGCTGTTGTGCTTTGCTTTTATAGACACCATCCAGATTGCTAGATCAGCAACATGTTGCCTATAAACGTTGACTTAAGCACGAGTTTAATTTGAAAGATACAAATATTTAACGCAAAATAAAGGTGGTTCGAGTGAGGCGGTGCATTATGACAATCAAGGTTTGCCCGTTCATTGGACTAAATTCAAGTGGGTTTCAAGAATTACGAGTATTAGGTATAAATTAACTAATGCTGCACGTTCCAAACACAACATATATACATGTTTGCAAGATAATCTTACAGATTTAACTGTCTTTCATTTATTTTTATTAAATCTAAACCATATATCTAGACAAGCAGCCAGCTGTTGAAGGGCATTACTAAAACCCCACAGGAATGGTGAACAGACATCAAACAGAACAGTGACCGGAAATCGGATGAATAGTATGCCGGATATCCATAATTTTACTGAGGAATATTCACATGTTATCACATTTAGTAGGTTGAATGGTATATAATGATGAGTGAAGTTTAATTATAAATTTCCCATTATGCTGTCCCTGACAGACATATAACGGTTGAATGTGAACAGGAAAAAAATCGATTTGCGTACAGTTTTGTGAGGGGAGTTGTGTTCATCCGTGGTGAACGTCTTTGAACTGAATTAAAGCCTAAAGCCTAACTGTTTACTCTCGGTATGTCGCCCGTGGTTTGATTGACGTCCGTTCTCAGTGTCCACGCACATGTGAACAGACATCAAACAATGGGGAATGATTTGACAACGTAAATCGTTTGTTACGACAATCTCGGTGACTGAGACAGCCCGTCGAATTTCAAGCATGACTGGGATACTACCAAACAGCACCCGCTAGTTGTTTGTTCATTTCGGCTCATATCAGTCATATGCAACAAGCAGTGTATTTTTTCAAATAAAGAAATCAATTATTGCCAAGTATTGACGCTCAGGTAAACCTCAAGAAACGTGAGATGAGAAAAGAGAGTATCACAATATACCAACGATAGTACTTGTCATTCTGAGGCATTGTATGAAGAAAATTTCATCCGCTGTTTAAAATGTTATCTTGCGGACTGACACATTTTGGGTCAGATATACAACAGAAATAAAAATGAGCCAACCATCGAGGAGAGTAATCAATGTAAGCACCAATTGCCAAAAATATAAGAAAAAATGAAGCCTGTTCACCTGTCGCACGTAGCTTTATTCATCCTGTATTATTCTGATTTGGTTTTCCGCATAGGGGATATGAGAAACATCCATCCTCGCCAAGGAAACCTAAATCATGCAAACTGTATCAAATTGCCACATAGTCAAATCCGGTTGCAAAGCTGTTCATATTGATTTACCTATCAATCAGTTCTCACAGAACCAAGATGATGGATTGCTTTGGGTAGCCGGCCTTCCGCGTCCAAAACAGAGGCTATATTTTCTATCTAGATTACCCGTTCGTTATCCGTCTGGAGTTTCAGGTTTTTTGTACTTTCCTTTGGGATATCGTATAGAGCTCTGTACATCGTAAAGTCTCATCAGTTATACTTGGTAGCTGAGTAACATGAATTGAGCAAAATGTAAGGTGTGTCCAGTAGGAACACGTTCAAGCAAGCACACATGCGTGTAATTCTTCCATAGTTCTTTATTTCGCCCACTTTTAATGTGACCCGGACTGTAGTTAACAGGATTTGTCCACCACCTTGGGTTAACTCCTTTAACCTGATGTACATGTGTACGTTTCATCATTTACTGTAGGGCAACTGGCAGCTGATTCGACTTAATTCTTGGAGGATTTCTGTAAGAATTTCAAAAGACAAACAATATGGCGAAGAAGTTTGTTTTGTAAATACTTGGATGGTCTTGGCTTGAAATAGCACTATTAACTCAACATTAATACTCCTCGCCGTAGTCACCAAATATTCCTAGTAAGAGCAGTAGTGATCATGATTGAGGAAGACGCAGAAGTAGACGTGCAGCAGCTGACAGTGACATCGTTGATTAGCAAGAGCCAAATTTAAATACAGATTATTTTCAGTACAGATAGTAACCTGATATTTATATATTTTGTGTGATCAAAGCGATTTTGATTTATGGTCGCGGAAACTCATCGTGTTTCCGTATTTCGCATGAAACTGAATTTCCATCCGATAAATCGTTAGTATTTAATTCATTTCACTGTATCACGCATCCACGGTACAATAATGCATGAAATTACACACATGAGCAAATGTCCCGTATCAAAACGGATTTATCGCCGTGCGTCAAATTCATGTATAAAATATGTAAAGTTCAAAGGGCAAAATACAGGACAACCTGGTAGAAACAGCACACCGGAAAACCGGAAAACGAAGCTAATACAACGAGAACTAGCGTTACAATAAAGCGTCTCGTGACAACCGACATCAACAACGGCTTTGGCAAAGATCATGCGCACAAGAACATCAGGGACTATGGTGATTAGGTCTGGCCCATGAAATGTTACAGGTCCAAGGTCAGGACCAATTAGCAAGACAGTGGCGGCAGGACTCTTTCATGCTTGTGAATGTCTCCGTGTGACTGATTCAAAGTGGTGGGAGTCGTCCAGGTCGGAGGTTTTTGTGAGTGTGCACACAAGCCTGGAAAAATTCAAACGATTGCGTCTGAGATCAGCTGGTTGTGTCAGACGTTGCAAGGCAAGCAAGAAAATCAGGATGGTTACTGTGTCATGTGTTTGTATATCTGCATGTCTTTGTGTGTACATGAATGGATTAAATGATGTGTTATTGGTGTTATATCGTCCGCCCGGGTCAAATCCTGTAATGTACCAAAGGATAACAAGTGAATTCCTCTGATTTCTCATAATCCAAATGTGAAAACATTTAAACCTTCGACGTGTTAACTGTTTCCAGTCATCAGTATTTGATCACAGAATAATGCGCTTCAATGCTTGATTTCAGGTTTGATTACTTTGGACAATTGCTGGACAGATAAGGCATCCAGGGAGGTATTTTCATGTTTCTTTCGTCTCCGCAACGTATCTAGAATGGAAGAGTTTATACATCAGTTGGACACTGATTTTAACTAGAAAACGGTAATTGCGAGTAGCAATAATTGGTTGAGTAAAAACGGAACACCCGTAAATAATGACAGAGATTGAAGGAAAACTATGGAGAGACTATTCTAGGAGATTAATTGACAGGAGTCATATTCTTGAGTGCGAAGTATAGTCAGATAGACTAAACGATTTAGGGGGCATATATTCCATTTAATTAAGGAGTGCTAGAAGACACTAGTTAGTGGTGGAAATTGGTGCCTTTAGGATTAACTGCTTGCGTTCCGAAACCAGCGCCTTGAAGAAAGGTACAAAAATAAATTGTAATCATCAGGGTACCAAAGACATTGCTTTCCCGTCCTCATTACACATTGTTGTACTACGGAGAGACATATACCGAACTGGATTAATCGGCAAATCTACTATCAACATTGTAAGAACCACAAAGTGAAGAAAATCCCTATTCTTGGTCCAAGGCGAGATCACTGTTGTTCCCCCTCCCAATTTCCCCTCTCCTATCCTGTGCGCACACGTTCTCCTTAGGCACTCTTGATTTGTCCTCGACCACCGCGTGTTCCCTCTTGTTAGTCATTGTCTATGGTTGTCTGATGACGGATTCTCGTGTCCAATGGCCTTGTGTGTCTGCCTATCGATCCCACCCGTGTCATTGTTCTCTGCACTAACGTGGCTTTGGTGTGTCATTGTTGTGAACTGAATTACTCCCTGTGGCAAAAAGATCATTGTCGATCCGTTTGAATTCATCTTGGCTGCTCACGTTTGGTGAACAGAATCCCCTGCTTGACCTAACAGATATTTATGTTCCCTCTTTGTACATTTATTTCCTTGTCTTTATATCAGGTCTCTATCCATTTGTTTGAGCTCACCCTTTTAGCTGTGTAGCGGCTGAGTCGCATTGTTGAGGTACGTTGTTCTTTGACTCGCCTAATAAAATAAACAGTACCGTACGCATTGCGGATCAATATGGTTCTGATTTCGGGGTTCGCATTTCGCTACGCATTGCTCAACAGTCTCATTGACGCTATACAGAACGATCGTAGAATAGTCGATTACACTCGAACTACGGTCGAGCCAGAACGAGACGTTTTGGAAATTACAAACATGACAACATCTTTCGGACCTCTTGCTTACTGATTTATCCACCGAGAACCATGAATAAAAGTAATCTCTTTTGTTAGTAAGCTGCGGAAAGAATATATGCCTTTCCCCAAGAAATAAGTCAAACGTAATGCCTACAAATAACACTTAATCGTTACGATGTTAGGTTAGCTATATTACGGTTAGCTATATTACAAGTCGTTGAATATCCTAACAAATCATATGAGAAACATTTTCTAATGAAACAAACTCAAAATCATTTCAATCATTTCAAATGAAGGACATCGGAATCTGTTTTTTACTACTATAGATTAGCATTGGCATTTGTCTAATAACAATTTTCATTTGAAGAATGCATAGCTTTTGATGAGGCATCAGATTAAACATCAATTGCATTCAGCGTACGGGAACGCAGCAATTCCTTTGCGCCAGTTGACAGATGAACGAAGAACGTTCAGCTTTACTCTGGTGTTCAAGAGATTTTTAAAAAGTTGTTGGTTGATTATCCGCTAGAAGGCCTATAAGGCACTCAAAGAAGCATAGTCTCATCATGAAAGAAAAGAGGACACACCTAGCTCTAATCGCTTTGTCATACATATGATTGATTTTCACGGTTTGTGCAAGTTTTTTCTTTTCAAAAACCAAATGCAAGTTGGAACACGAAATCTGGTGAATTGGCTATCACACCTGCATCAAGATAATGAAACGCGACGTTTACAATTTACGAAGAATACGCTTCATCTTAACAAAGTTCCCATTTACAACCTAATTTATCGTCAAAGTATAAAGAAGTATGAAACAAGCTTACTAAGAACCTTGATCTTACTAAGCATCCAGAGCGACAATTTCCGGGCTTTACTCATAGCAACGTTTCCTTTGGAACGCAACACAATAAAACAGATAAAATAGTACTCTGATGTGCAAATGTGTCCCCAAGTGCTGAGCTACCGTTAAAGAAGTACTCTTTGGTGAACGATTAAATTTGTTCGGGAATAATCATCTAGATGCCTTTGATACTTCGTTCATATTTTCACTGGTATGTAAATTCCTTCTATTGAAGTTTTCTGGTACACTTTTAATTTTATGATAAAGCTATCAGACAGCATCCGGAAAATTTCATTAAATTTCAGTGAATGAAAATCAGCAAGAGTTTTGGAAAGAGCTAAACTTTGATGCTAGTCTGATCAGCAATATCCGATTGACCTTGGTAATATATTTCGCAAAATAGTAAGCATTCGACGTTTGTTTTTACTTTAAATTGCTTCGTCTTGTTCAACAGTATGTTCCACCTAGTCCATAATCTATGTTGAAACCGGCCAAGATAAACGCACATTACGAAACAACCTATCGGTTGCTTAATCGATTATTGCAGTAAAAAAAATACGTGACTGTTTCTATCAATGTAACCTCAACAGTCACCACATTCACTCCATTAAATAACTTGACTGATGGAAACTTTATGGTACCGATTAGTCCTTTAAGCATCAAAACTGGTCCCCTTCTCACGTTCCGGCCAGATGAGCAACAGCGTTCACATATATATGCCTGATCCCGTATTATCTCACCAGTTCTGAATTTAAGGTTGAGCCGACTTGCTGAGTTTCAGAATCATTTGACATCCGCATGGTTGTAAATCAATGATTTCATTGACGATGTGAAATTAGAAAACTTATTCACCAGATTTTCCGTTAAACTGTTCATGCATACATACAGTATACAATCTACTGTCTCTATTACTTCGTTCCTAGAAGTACATGTTTGTAGTTTAAGACGAAATTTACGGCTTTGCACTCTTGAGATGGAAACGTGCCCACCGGGCGAATGCAGCAAGTAACGTTTTCTGGGAAGGTCAACATATTTATTCTACAGTTTGATTGCAACACGCTATTTTGTAAAGGCATTTCTAATTTCTGTTCGCTGACAAATACGATGAAGCTGTTCGTGTACAACCTGTCGGAGATTTGAGGATACAAACACTAGTTGTGAATTCAGAGTTGATGGTTCGTTCGACGTCTAGAATTTTTAGGGCTACCTGTTTCCTTATCATTAAATTGGAGCCAATATTTGCTAACAAAATATTTCCTTTTGTAAACAAAAGGCGAATCTCAAATCCAAAGATAATGTTCTATTTGCAGTGTTCGAGGATCATACACGTAAGTGTGTTTGGCATTTTGTATCTTGATAATGAGATATTAGTGCATGTAAATACAAAGTATTCATTGTAGCATAATATCTCCATCACACCTATGCGAATTCGTTTCACAAGAGGTGAAAATATGCTCTTAAAACTAAGGACCACTAGTTTTCGGAATCACTCTTGGAAAAGACTGTCGCTAATATGGACAAAATGTGGCTTGCAGTTCATAGAACTTTATTTTGGTAACATTGTACTTGTTTCCGTTTTGGCTATTCTGTCTGTACCAGTTGGGGTAAACACCAAATGTGTCCAAGATCGGTGCGCTCCCGAAAACTGATGCCAATGCAATCGTATTTGGCAACTATATTTTTCCAAATTCATGTCCAACTAAGTCAATTATTTACCGAAGTTTGCCTGTTCGTGACACTGTTGCCTGTCAAACGTTTCTTGTTCGCAGTGAGAATGGCGGGTGCGTGACAGGTTGTTCCGAGTCGCTTATTTAAATAATTAGTTCCTGATATCTACCAAAATGTCTTGCTTCAGTAGAAGCAATCATAACAGTGTAACAGTCCAGCAGTAAAAAATATGGAAGCTATGTGAGATTATGTTTGCGTGATCAACCAACACCGATTTTGCTTCTGTCAGGTTTCAAGAGAAAAAATAAAGGTAGAGAAAAGCAGTCAGAAATTATTGATATCTTTTGTGAAAGATGACTTCCAACTATGGTGCCTGTTGAACAGAATTTATCATGTAAAAAAGCAGGAAAAAGCAAAACTGTTCACAAATCGGCAGTTTCATCAAACACATTGGCCATAATGCGATGTACGTACGTGACATTTTGTAATAATTCTTTTCGAGACCACATAGGCAAAGTATGATCCCACTATCGGTTTAAGTTATCACTAACTTTTCTTGTGTCCGTTATTCCACATACCAGAATACGTATTAATAAGATGTTCGAAAGTGAGAGTTTGTTCACAAAGCTATTCTTTTTCCCCGGAATTAAGTTTACTCGAAGGATTTTCTGTTTGAACAAGTTGTAACGCAAATAAAGTACCCTAGAATGATAAGCGAAAAATCAGGTTTGATATATTAAACCAATTAGACAAACAGTGCGCGGTAGTCCCGGTTTATATTGATAAGAAATTGGGACCGTGCTACATTCTTGCCAAGGTGCACAATAGTGAAGTGGATACCAAAATGACATTTACCACTGAAATCGAAAACACTACCGACGGGTCATTCTTTGAGTGAATTTCGTTCGGTAAGGTATCGATTAGTAATTAGGTTGTAGAAGAACTCCGAGAGATAACAAACCAGTGAACGGTTGTCAGCTATAACATTCACGTAAACCACTGAGTTATGCTTAAACATCGAACTCCAACCGTAAGTTAGTTCAGCACGAAACATAGCTATGAGCTTTTCGCTGTTTGATAAAGATCCGGTAGGTAGCGCGAAGTGCTATCCATCAATAAGAGGAATGCAATCTTGCGCGGTTGATTGTTCTGCATTACATTTGGGAAAAACACGAGATTCGAGATGCTGATCAAGAAAGTTAAATAAACGATTCTTAAGGTGAAAAATGCAAAATGAAGGTAATGTTGTTGGTTTTCAATAAAACAAAAGTATGGATGATACTTAGACGCAATTCATATAGAAAAAAATAATTTTGAGGATGTTTCGAACGCTGACAGTGTTAAATATCCATAATGCACCGAGGTAAAGCCTTGAAACCCTCACCTGGCTCTTTTCTTAGGAGTATAAACCAGAGCCAGTCAGTGATTGACGTTTGTTGTTATGACTGGTCTTCGACACTCGGATGAAAATGTCAAACTGCCCAGCACATATCTAGAAAAGGGATGAAGAACAGTCAAAATAACTTTCAATATTGATCACACAACGATTACATTAGCCATAACATAGAATATCAAACTCAATTAACTCAATGTCTAAAACGAATAAGGCACATACTCCGGTCGTTCGGAAAGAAAGAGGAACGGAATCTGACATGACATTTTAGAACTGGAAGAACACAAGGTTGTAAAATATAACATGATAATCCATTATTGGGTTTATTCCCGAAAACTTCAGTTTCACTTGTACACAACAGCTCTAATTATGTTCCCATTGGCATGATAAGACACTTTGGGATATTGGGCTAATCCAGGGTCGGTAATCCATCATTGGAAGATTTCCAGACATGACTCTATATGTGTCAGATTGGTTTGAATGTAAAACACGTACAGAATGGTTCTGAAACACGGATTTTGCAGCAATTCATCGAAAGAGTTCCTGGAGCTATTATGTTAGTTTAAAAGTAACTGATGATATATATAAGGCTCTCATTTCCCTTAAAAAGTCAAAATTATACTTTATGAGTTGTTTTCGGGCGAAATGGGAATTGAGTATCGGAGAGGAAACAAACTCTTTTAGGTTCTTATGGCATTTCCAGAAGAGGGATATGAATTGTGGAAAGAGGGTTGTGTCGGAAAAATGATCCAACTGGAGAATAACACGTGAATGTAACAAATTGATAAAATATGTGTTTGGTAACGTGAATAAACTTGCATTTCCTTAATTCTGCAATGATGTTAGTCTGAATAACATTGTAATGTCAAGGAAGTAAATAGACGATGAAATCCCATTCAGGGTTTTTATATGATACAACTTGCTCGCCAATGAGGCGATTCATGAAACAATCTGGTGCAAATATAAGGAGCTGTTAGCCCTTTCCAAGCGTAAAATGCAGTTTCAGGAAACGTTATGACCTATAAGCGGTAACATTTGTGAGCTTCGCCAAACCACCGAGGAAACTGATTAGCTTTTGTCAGAGATACAGGTTGATTCAACTTCCTTAGGTAGCCTTAAATAGAACTCAACTGACTTTTGTCTAAGTGAAGAAAGAAAGCGAATTAATAATGATTTAAAGTGAGACTGNGAGGGTTAGGGAAAACAACTAACAACGTGCAAGTCAAGTCATCGATATCTTGTGTGTGATACTTGAATGTAGTTTGAATCAAAGTAGTGATTTGATTGTGAATTCAGACAGCCATGCATTTGTGGTGACCTGTAATGTCACTTACAGTGATGTGCTGAAAACATGTTATTTTCAGGCTAGTAATTCCCGTGCTCTAAAAGACTATTTCAATGAAACTACTTTCCGCTGACACTATGAATAAAGTTACACAGACATTTCAAGAACCTTATTTTATTTGTTTGAATTTACGCATCTTGGAATGAATAAGCACCCATATGTATTGTGTGATTACGAGTTTTAAAGCTCATGGTTAAGTGTGTCTTTCGACATTTCTACTTCCGGTTAATTTTGGGCTCAAAATCCTCATTCGGGATGACGAATATTACTTATTATACTTTCCCTTTGTTATTAGAATAGATTTAAAAGTTTTATTTTTCAAATGCACAAGATTGTTGCAGAAGGAAACCTTAACAACAATGTGTGACACAGGTAAAATCAGCTGATCGCAGTTTTCTCATTGATTCAAGCAATTCTGACCATACCCTTTACTCAACAGGGAAGCAACTATTTTGGTGTCATCCCGGTAAGTTTGCAGTGACTCACAAATATTTATCACAAATTTGAACAATATTAATAGTGCCCTTTTTAAATTGCTGCTCGAGAATAATATTGTAAAGTTCGTTTGGCTGCTGGATAGCACACAAGGTAGGTCACAAATATTTTGACTACCTTGTGAAACTGATTTTTGTGAAAAAACCAAATATTCAAAGCATTATAAAATTTTAAAAGCCGACAGTCTTGTTCTAGACCGTGTATGAAGTTAAAAGAACATTTGTCTATTTCTCTGAGAAAGCCGGATAACTTTCAAAAACTACTCTTTCGTGTTTGCGCACAGCACCCAGACAGTGTTTTACACTGTACAGAGTAAAATCGGCATACAACTAATTTAACTATCACGTCGACAGATTGGCGCAACATGCTCCTGCTGGTTTCCATCACGATGTAAAGAATTCCATCCCGTGGATATCACCGGAGTTTCTGAAATTCTTTTCGCGGTGTCATAGTCCGTGTTGAGGGAATAACGTACATCTACCGTCGGACAGGTAACCGGAACCATTTCTGTGCCAACCGAACCACGAGACAATGTTTAACAAAAAACACCACAATGAATGATCTATTTCTAGAAACTGCTTTCTCCAGTGGTAGTTTTGCAAATTCGATTTTTTACCCTTATATTTCGAAAGAGATGGGTCCGCATTGAGTTACTCAAAACCAGTTTATTTCTGTGAGATTTTATTTTTGACGAAGAATATTGTAATTTTATTTTGAATACACATCATGTTTTATAAGCGGCTTACTAACTGGTCACTCAATTAGAACTCATCTGAAATAAAAACAGAAATAAATAATTGTGAAACTGTGTATTGTATGTTCATGGAGGTCGACCACGGGTTTCAGTGGACGACCGCTGTACTCTTCCATCCGAATCGGCAGTCAAAAGACAGAAACTAAAACCGCTGCATGAAAATGCATGATTATTTAGAGTATCAAGGGTGGATTAGCCCCTTCAATTGTTTAGAGACACCAGGCACTGTTGATGAATACATGATTATTGTTCGGAAAAACAGAAAATGCATGAAATGTTATCTTGCAGGGAACTCACACGAATTTTCTAGTTGATTATCCTTACTGGACATGTTTCTTTAACATTATAAGACGTTAACCATACAATCATTCCTTACAAAACTAGCGCACACAATGAATATCAATCTGCCTGAGAGCTCCAAAGGCCGAATACGTATAAAGGTAACAGAAAGCATACTGCTAGACTTTTTGTTGTAAGGAAGCAAAGGGTTTAGTACTTAGTACAGAACTAAAGGGAACTAGACGTTAATCAAAATAAGTATCTCTAGCTAAGTGAAGTGTATAAAATGAAGTCGTGGAGATAAGCGATTTCAGCGAATAAATACAGCCTTCCCTTTTTCATTCTCAAATTGTTTAACATAGATTTCGAACCCCACATTGCATGACAATCGGAGTATTTAGTTAAGCCAACAAGCCAATATAAATTTACTTCGGACTCGGTTCGTTAAACCGTAACTTTTACTGTAAATTGGTACAAAAACTCAACTAATGCATCGGGATATTGATTTATAAAACTGTTGAAAATCAGTAATTCATGAAAACGAAAATGACGCTTACCATGCACATTTACTGAGCAAGAGCAACGTTCTTCAATCTTTTAACGGCCTAATGATCTTCAGGTATGAGGAATTAGAGTTGAAAATAAATATTCCAAGTAATGTAACAAAGACTTACTATTTTACACTGATCAGATAACTTTATTTGTGATAACATATGTGTATTGCTGTACTCAAGCAAGGTTCATGCAGTAAACTGAGTGTGTAAAATAGTTACAGCGAAGTGTGTTAGGATTCATCTGCTTTTCCTAATTTTGTCAAGATCACATTTTGTATTCATATCTAGTATTCACGCAGTCTTCATTCAAAAAAACTTTCTGTTGCTGCACTTTACTCATCTTCTTTATGGTCATGCATTTTCTAGCACTGGCACTGCACAATAACTAATTATCAATCTTCAACCCGATGTTTCACGGTCTGCGCACACGGTGTAGTTCAGAGGTTACTTTCCTTGAACTTTGGTATTTAGAGCCTGAAATAGTTCACTTAATTATTTAGGTTTTTTTTGGTATCTCCGTGGTACTCCCATTTATGGCTAAAAAGCCCTTTTTCAAATTCTCAGACCTATTATAATAACGAAAACGCTTATACATATGTTCAATTGCTTTTGAAATCCGGAATGTCTTGGTGTTTGTGCACTATCAAGACTGCATTGCGTTTTACTGCTAGTAATATGAGAAATGCACGTTGCACATGAGCTGGTTCAGATTGTGACTTGGTTTTACTATTCCTAGAAGATCATAAGTGCTCCTCATACGCTACAAAATTCAATTAGTTAACGTTGAGCAACGGTAAAATGCAAGCACCTGCTATCCTAGGGGGAGTAAATCCAGTTTATTTAGCCTTCATCAATCGGATTTATTTAAATCACTGGTACAAACAGAATATATACTAAAAAGGGCGCTTTGGTGTTCACATATCCGTACACATCCACGGTTTATTGAGAATGGTCAATGAGCTCACCATAATTTTGCATTTCTATTTGGGAAAAACCGGAAAGAAGCAGTTTTTGAGCCTAATAAGCTCACTGATACAGTTATAATCAGAATTTCTTCGCTTGGAAAAAATACAAGATTTTCACAGGGTAGGTTTTGAATTTTCTCAAATAGAGGTAAATGTAACGGCTAGTGATGGTAGACACGTATTTCTTATTGTCATCAATTTCTATTTAAATCCAAGTGTTCAAAGGTGACTACGAACTTTGAAATTAAACATTCATCAAACTTCATATTAGCCCTTTTGCATAGTTGCTCTTTAGTCTGGGAAACAACTGGTTGTGCATGTGCCTATTCAGTTGGTCGATATAATCAAAGTATGTCGGTGAAGAGCAACTGAATCTGTGCAATGAGACGTATTTCACCGGTCTTCAAACGGGGAATGCGTTGAGACTTGCTGATACTTTTATCTTAGGCAGGTAGAATCACGCCTAACAGCTCATCAGTCACCAAAGGATTGTTAGGTATGACATGGCTTTCGAGGTAGTAGTACATGGTTTTTGTACTTCAATCACAATCCAGGCAGCATGATATAATAAAATAGAACTTTCTGCTAACGATCTTGTGAATACGTTGACGATCGCAGTTTACAGCATTTTTCTTTGATGCGTTTACTGCTCCGTTTGAGAGGCACTCTTCATTGAATGCAAAAGGTCATTTGTGAACTGGATAAGCAATTCTGTTTAATGTACATCTACGACTGTACCGCATCCAGCTCCATGCGAAGCATTTTTACCATGACCAACAGCACCGATGATCAATCAGATCGGACGACAATGTAATTGACACAGAGGTAACACTTTGTAGTCCGGTGCCAGTAACTCCGTTCTACGCCTCCTTTTTCCCTTTGGGAAACTCGGAATAGCTTAACTATTCTTGCACAGGAGCAGCACAGTCGCTTCTTCCATAAGTGAATGTATTAGGCGAGATACAATAGAGGCTAAATATTATATTGGTTAAATGCTTAACATAGAACAATTTAAAAATTCAAGAAAAAAAACATGAACAGCAATAATGTGGGATTTCCTTTTGCCTAAATGCATTCATCAACATGGTCAAATTAATTTCTAGTGATAATGAATTTATCCTAGCATTATTTGGCTTGCGATTCATTTCAACAGAAATTGTGAACATATAACGAATATGTACTCCAACTCTTGACTGCAATATTGGGCAAGGCTTATTTATCCGTCAAAGGAATAGGAAAATAAATCAAAAGTTACAGATTTTCAAAGCTTCAAACAGTGATGTTTAAACGGTAAATATCGTTCGCCTATGGCCTCGTAATTCATAGGTGAAAACCAAGAAACCGTCAAAGAAACAAGAATTAACCGCACACACTTTTCGGAAATGTTATGGTATCAGCAATGAATAAAGTGGGAAAGCTTATTATCATAATCACTTGTTTACCCACCGGAGATAATGAATGTATTTTCAGCTATTTCCGGTTTTCAAGGTAATCATTTTTGAAAATATTCCACTGCTTCATTTTCCACACAGGTTTATATAAAACGTTGGATGCAATATTGTCAAATATTAACGTTCTTACGATCCTTACTGGGGTTAGGGAGGAAACATATGTTTCCCGCTCGTGCGATCCGAAAGCCCGTTGACTTCTTTTGACGCTCTTTTAATCTCGTTTCTACACACATCAATGTTCTTTTTTGCGGCAAAAACATCATAGGCCAGTGGTTCATTAGTAATGTGTTCATTTGCTCAGGAAGAGAATGTTAAAGGATGACGAAAAACATTGTACATATACAACATGGATACTAAGCTTGAAAAGATATCATGTGGTTGTTTGTCAAAATGTAATACAAATGTATTTTACAGAAATTTATTTATTTATTTAAATGAATCAGGGATATGAATTCAGTTCAGCAGAAACTGTTAAATAAACTGCCTTTGTTTTATGCAGTTGCAATTGCTTCATTTTAGATTGATCCGAACGTTCGACAAAGTTTTAACCACGCTAACCGCAGCGGTACATAAAGATTCGCTCATTTTTTGTGATGTTTTGGAATTCTGTTCTTCAACCTCACTCATATATGGCATGTGCATGAGTGGTGAACGTTGCGTTGCTACAACGTAGCACGCCATGAAGATATCGGTTGATGAGCATCTCAAGCCGCATCATTTTGT